>OZ023269.1:79722971-79941126 GCA_964006375.1 Tillus elongatus | reverse complement strand
TGTCTGCGATAGAAGACACCGGGTTAGTGTATTTAAATGACGGTGACCCTACATTGTTGCATCATCCGGGCAGTGCCGTTAGGTCTGCCGTTGACTTGACTATTGCTTCTCCAGATATCGCGCATCACTTCAAATGGCAAGTTGCAAGTGAAACATTTGGCTCTGATCATTATGTGATCAAATTTTGTTCAGACACTTTAGTAGTCAATAGCAAACAAAAAAATAGTTGTAATTGTAATCACCATCCTAGTCGAAAGTGGAATTTAAAAAAAGCAAACTGGCGTCTCTTCTAAGAGGATATGGAAAATCAGTTCAGAGAATAAACCATAAATGTAGAAGAAACTAGTTATGAAGACTTTGTAAATAAATTAAATCGCGTTTCTTCAGATTCTATACCTCGAGGGAGAAGATGCTCCAGCCAAAAGTTTAGCAAGCCATGGTGGAAAAACAAATGTTCTTCGGCCATCAGGGAACAACAGCAGGCTCAAACACAGAAAATTTTGTTAAATTAAAAAAAGCTATGGCAGTTACTAAAAGAACTATTTTGGAAAGCAAAAGAAGTTGCTGGAAAGAATTATGCAATACAATTAATAAAAATACTCCAATATCTGATATGTGGTCTACAGTTAGAAGAATTAAAAACGCTACAGCCAATTCAAGGACCCCGCAAATAAGTATAGAAACTGCAGAGCAACTTGCTAAAATGGCCCCCTGCACGGCACCACAAAAAATCCCCAAAACCTTATACAGAGAAGAAAATATCCTGTTGTCAGAATTTACAATGAACGAACTAGAAATCAGCCTTAAGCAAAGCAACAAACTTAGGTAGAACATCTAAGCGAGTTTTGTTACAACTGATAAATTATACATGGACGTCTGATAACATCCCGGCAGATTGGAAAACATACTTACTAGTAATGGTGTTGAAACCAGGTAAAAATCCCACTCAACTTCAATCATATCGTGTCCTAAGCTTGGCCTCTTGCGTATTCAAAACCTTCGAACGAATGCTAAAAAGAAGACTACCACTGGCTTGAAAGTAAGAAAAAGTTGCCTACTACACAATTTGGATTTAGAAAAGGCTTTTCATCAGTCGAAAATGTGTCATTTAGTGTGCGATATCAACATCTCATTTACCAATAAAAAATCGGCAGTTGCAACCTTTCTGGATATTCGAAATGCATATGATGCTGTTAACTTGAAAATTTTACACAAAAAATGATAAAGGTTGGCTTGTCAGCCACTTTAGCCAACAAAATTATATCGCTTTACGAAGATAGGAAACTATACGTACAGACAGGTCAGACCATCGTGGGCCCTAGAACCACCAATGTAGGTATCCCCCAAGGGAGTATTTGATCTCCACTGTTGTACTTAATATATACTGAATATCTACAGAAGTGGGTTGATGACGTGGAGATACTACAGTTTGCGGATGACATTTGCGTTTATACATATAACTGTGAGATAGAAGACGGCATAAACAAGCTAAATAGATCAATGACTAACCTAATAAGTTGGTCAAATAATAACGGATTGGACTTATCTGAGTCCAAATCAAAAGTGTGTATCTTCACCAGAAAGAGAAGACCATTACCTAAGATCATAACTCTCGCTGATATGAAACTCGAACTAGTACCTGTAATAAATTATTTGGGGATGCTGATGGACACCAAACTTCTATGGAAAGAACACATTGAAAAAATAGAAAAAGCAATGAATATCTTGAGATCCGTTTGCCATAGCAAATGGGGCGCAGACCCAGAAACGTCTCTTTTACTCTACAGACCATATATAAGGTCAATTATAGAATATAGGTGTAGCCTATATAACCAAATTAGTCTTGGAGTATTAAGAAGCACACCTACAAACAACTTACTGGCGGAAGCATGCGAACCACCTCTGCAAAGAAGAAGAGAATACTTAACATCAAAATTTGTAACGAAACTTTTATCAAAAGACAGCCCGTAACAAAACTCCATCAGCTATTCTTAATGACATTGACTCAGACCTTCTGGAAAAAGAAAAAAAAACACTAATGGTAGACAGCTATGAACATCTTATCCCTTTCAGAAAGGATATGTGGTCAAATAAAGTAGACCCATATTATCAGATAGAACCTTTCAACATCGGGGTACAGGTTGCTTATACTGAAGATTATACAAACTTTCCCGCACCGATAAAAACACCATGCTCAAATACAATTTAAATCAGATACTGAATAAGTCGTATCACATATACACTGACGCACCGAAAAGCGAAGAGGGAGTTGGGTGTGCTTTTTATGATCCACAGAAGCAATTTGCAGAAAAGTTTAAACTCAATCCCATATTTACCTCAGAAATTATAGCAATTCATAAAGTAGTCCAATATGTTGATACAATAGAAAACAGTGAGATACTAATCATTTCTAACAACAAAAGTGTTCTTCAAGCCATTGATAGCGGTTCCCACAAAAGAAGCAAAAACAATTATCTCATAACTGTAACAATAAATGCAATAAAACATTCAAGAGCACAGGGTAACAATATTGTACTGGTGTGGACAAAAGCGCATTCTGGCATACAGGGAAACGAAATAGTGGATAATCTGGCCAAGCAAGCGACAACCGACGGAATTACCGAAACATACAAAATCCCAGTGCAAGATTTCTGGGTGTATCTTAGCAAACAATCACATCAAAAATGGGAAGAGGAATACAAACAAAATACAAAAGAATTATGTTATAAGCAAATACAACCAACACTACCGGTGAAGCCATGGTTTGCTAAATTAAATTATTAAAAAAAAAAGGGAAATTTCCATTATTTGCGGATTACGCTTTAATCGTATAATGGTACCTGTTTAAATGCATAAAATAGCTTTAAGAAACGACCCACGTTGCCAGTGTGGAGCGCTGGGGAGCACTCAGCACATGCTACTGGAGTGCAGCTTAAAAAATCCTGAAATAAATGAATTCTGTAATCAAGTGCATGTTTGGGCGGGTGTTGATTGCCCCTTTAGCTTGCCACAGTTACCAAAAACAAAGCAGAAAAACATATACGATTGGTTGTTAAAACACATTAAAAAAATAAAGCTAGAACCATAACGTGATAAAAATACGCGTCGTTTGTAAAGATAGGCATAGAAATAGTAGTCGTATATGTTTGGGTATTTATGTATTTGAGTATGTGGGTCGGTTATAGATGTGTGCATATATGTGTGTATGTGTGTGTGTATGGGTATATATAGTTGAGAGGTAAGAAATACTATATAAATTAACAATAATTTGGTTTACGATGTGAACAGTAAATGCGTACTAAACATTTCTTAGTCATTTAAGTAAATATTGTAATGTAAATTTGTAAAGCTTAGTATTAAGATCCTTTGTATCTCTAATTTGTTTATACCTTTATTAAAACCGTGGCCCAGTCTGTGTGTGTTTTGTGGGCCTTGAAGGGTCCCTAGGCGATATGTGTCCCTGTACATTCCCGACTGATTGGAAAAAAACTTAAAAGAGACAAAATAAAAAATATATAAAAAAAACTTAAAAAAGGAAAAAAGACCAATTAGAAGAGAAAAAAAAGAGCAAAGCGAATGAATATGTTAAATGGTAAGAATAGTGTTGTACTTAGCTTAGTTAATAATATTTAAAAAAAAAACGACATAATGGTTGGAGCCACGGCGAAATATTGTATAGAAAAATACGGAAGTGCAAGACCTAACGCTCGACTGGAAAATTAACTCGGACAATGGGCTAATGGATAATTATCCGCAGCCAAAATAATCGCGAACAACAACAGATTAAACAACGATGTGTTCTAATTAGACAGTAGGATTTCCAGTGCCAAGTTTGAGCTGACATATATTAATATGTCAATATAAAACCCATATTTCTCTATGGTCGAGCAGATGTATATGGATGCATTCATGCGTTCACACTGAATATTAAGCTTCAGTTTTTCAGTTCCTAAAAAAGTAACTACAAATTTAATGAGGTAATTAAATTTTAAGTTAGGATTTTAGTGAATTTGTACTAAACATCATATTTTATCTTTGTGATTTTTTGTTTGTTTCCATAGTCATTTTAGTATTGGGTTTTTTAGTGAATTTTCTTTTAAAAATCACTAATATATGGAGATCGCGATTTGCATTTGGAAAAAATGTCTTCAAATGAGCGCGAACGGGTCCCCTAGAACACATTTACGCGCGCGCGCGCCTGCACACACACACATATATATATATATATATATATATATATATATATATATATATATATATATATATATATATATATATATATATATATATATATATATATATATATATATATATATATATTCGTGAAAAATAATTGTTTAGCAAATTTTCGTGTAACATTACAATTTTTGTAAAGAAAATGGCAATTTTCGTTCAAGAAATTGTTTGCAAATTTCATGCGAACATTTTTTTTTTGTAAAAAAGCTTTTTGTGGATAATTATATTTTAGCAGGTGTGTAAATAGCTTGAAGGCGTTGGTTGCCCAGGAAAATCAGACCAGTTTTTTTTTTTTTTGGGGAACATTTTATGTTTATTTTCGGAAAATTATTGTACTTTTTCAAACAATATTTATTTTGATGAAATAAGGTAAATTGTTTCTACTATACGTAGGTTATACAAAATTCCATGTCTTATTTAAAAAAGACATATTTGCCATTAAAAATATTTAAAGGAAAATTCACTACCATAACGCACTTGCTGCATCCAGAATTTTATGTTTCATGTCCTTTCTATTTGGTACTTTTTTTGGTTTCGTACCGTTTCTTAAACGTGCAGTTATTGCAAACCCTTCTTTGCCCATGATCTTCTTCATCTTGGAATGGGTGAGAACACATGTCAATAACGTGAACAAGCATGTGAGGATAATGGACCTTTCCCACCTCATTATTACAAGAGATCTATTTCTTGATTTTGCTCACATTCCTCTATAATTTTAGCAGAATCTGAAATCTTGCGTTCATGCAAGTTTTCGTCTCGAAAACACTGAACTAATCCTCTTCTATCCATATCGTCTGCTAAGTAAAAGGATAGTCTCTATGGCATGAACGAATTCTTATAATAAAAACAAGGGTCAATTTTTCCAACGTCACCGTTGCATGTAGGACAAGCAATATTGACATCGACACGTGCATATTGCATTTGCATATCAAGAGCAAGAGTTTTTTTATCAACTTCGCATTTTTTTCTGCCGAAATCTTTCCAACTATCGTCAGTGGCGGATTTGCCCTAAGGCCCAGTAGGCCCAGGCCTAGGGCGGCATATTGCATTTGCATATCAAGAGCAAGAGTTTTTTTATCAACTTCGCATTTTTTTCTGCCGAAATCTTTCCAACTATCGTCAGTGGCGGATTTGCCCTAAGGCCCAGTAGGCCCAGGCCTAGGGCGGCCAGATATTAGGGGCGGCCAGTCGTGACAAAAAACACATTATGGCGGACGCACTGCACGGCGCAGTCTGCACCGCATCGTATAACAATAATCTTCCTAAATCACTTTCGCACATTTTATGTATAAAATATAGATATGATACATATGTATATAATGTTGGTAATAAAGTAAATTTTCATTATGTAGTCTATATGATTGGTGCTGAGAAAGGGGCGGCTGGTACTTATTACATGGCCTGGGGCCTAGGGCGGCCAAGACTGCAAATCCGCCACTGACTATCGTACGTTCTTAAGGCTAAAATATCATTTTAATGTTTTCTTTTCAAGCATGTTTTAGAGGTCCGCCCTGATGCGCGCCCTTCTTCATCTACATTCACCGTGGAACATTCACTAGTATGGTGTGCAAATAGTGAGCAGATGCTGCACATTTTTTTCAATCGCAGGTTTTACCGGCAAAGAGAACACTTGAATTTATTTACGCCGTCGACACCCGGCTTCTCTAATGTGAGATCATCCCTGGTCATATTTTGTGAACATTTTTGATTACCCAAATTATCATTGTTGATTTTTTTGCATCAACTATTTTTGCTGTTATATTTTAACTCCCTTGAAGACAAGTAATGTGTTTCTCCACAAATAGATCAGCACGTATTGGTTGTTGCTTGGTAAAAATCGGATACTTCAATTTCTTATATTTGTTCTTCATTGCTCAATTAGAGAACTTTTTTTTCTCGGGGTAGAAATAGAGTTTGAACCGTAAAACTCTGGAGGCAAAAGCGGCAAGTTAATGATTAACCTGACTTTATGTGATCATTTCGGTCTGTATCGGCTCTAATGTATTAATAAATTCTACCTCAAGCCCCAGAAGCGTACGCTACTTCCTAATAAAAATTATCAACGTCCGGTGTGGGTTCAGGTTGAAGTTAGCTGAGTTTGTTTATAACTTTTCTTAGGGAAGGTTAATAAATTTTATAGTTACGTAATAAATGTGTAATTAATGTTTAGTAAATGTCCCCCCAGGTTATTCACACGTCCGGTGCAGGTTCGTGTTGCAGCTGGATTATTTGTTTATAACTTTTGATGAGTGACGTTATACATTTTTTTCTTGCATAGTAAATTTCTAATAAACTTTTAGTAAAATATTCCATAAGTATTTTGGTCCGGGCTGAGTTGGTTGGTGCAGCTTCAAGGGGCTAATTATTTGTATACTTCAGCTTATTTCTCACACCATACTTGAGTGTTAAATATTATCCCACACAGATGGTATTTTGCTAAATGATTGAAAACGGTTGCAGATCTAAAAAAGTAAGTAACAAAAAGTTTTACAAGGGTGTAAGGAACTCAGTTCCAATGACAAGTCAGTGCCGTCGTAAAAAAAATCGGATGGGCTAAAAGGACCATGGCACATAAAAAAAACTGTAACCTGCATAAAATTTAAACTTTCAGTGATATTTCCTTGTAAGCACTTTGAAACGTAGCACATGTAAAGAATTTCAAGATTTAGTATTATAAAATACCAAAATTAGGAGGAAAGAATCATCTTGTATCCTTGAACCGAAACGTTTTTGACCACATATTTATAAGAATTTTATGCCTTAGAATGACTTAAAAACCACCCATTTGACACTTACTAAGGACACCCCCCTCTCTCTCCGTGTATGTCTGTGCGCGCGCGTGAAAGGAGTTTTGCGTCTCCCCGCAATGGTATGTGCGGTGTCATATCAGGGGCTGTGGAATACTTTCTGTTGCTAATTGCGGGGAGTCAGGTTCGACTTGTATACCTGTAATCTCCATATCGGTGGACATTGTTAGAATGTCTGTATTTCAGGCGCCTCCCTCCTGATTTAACCGCCAAATATAACGCTGGTTTTCCAAAATAGTATGTTCAGCTAACGCCGAATTTTCAGGTTGCGATAACCGTAGATGTTGATACTCCAGCCTCCTTGTTTTTACGGTTCTTGTTTGCCCTACCTTATGTATACCTTTCCGCATTCGTATGGTATCTATATATTCCCGACGTGTGCAAGGGGTCCATTGGTGTCTTTACTTCTGAACATGATGCCCCTCTTTGTTGTGGGCATAAAGACGGTGCCAATATCCTGCTTCTTCAGTGGATATTTTGTCTATAGTTTTTTGTATATATTGTAGAAAAACATTCTCCTTTGGTCTGTCATACGTATGTTCTTCAGGCATTTCCGTTTGTCTGCTGGTCTATCTTGGAAGTGCGTTTCAAATATGTAATTTGCTATGTAGTTCCGACTCCTCCGAATTTGTTCTGGCTCTGTTAACTAGTGTTTAAATTACTGCTCGCTTCTGGCTCGGATAATGATTGGATTGTGTCCGAAGGTATCGCCAGTAGGGGGCGGGTTTTCGATATACTGCATGTCCTAAGTCAACTGAGTTTACGCTCCAGGAGTACGTTGGGGCGTCGGCCTTCTTCTCCATGGTAAACTTGAAAAAACAAATTGTTGTTCTTTGTTCAAATATCATGTCGGCCTTCTTCTCCGTGGTAAACTTGAAAAAACAAATTGTTGTGGTTTGTCAAATGTCATTCCATTTTGTGTGCTATCGGCACTTTCGTGAACAATGACTTCACGTCGAAGCTTACTAGGATGTCTTTTGTAAGCTGGAGGTTGCTGATGATTTCGATGAAGTGCTTTGAGTTCCTCACATGGTATTTGTTGCTTCCAACATGCGGTTTTAGTAATGATGATAAGTGTTTAGCGAATTGGTAGGTTGGTGATCCTATGGTGCTGACTACTAATCTTAGTGGTACTCCATCTTTGTGGTACGGTCAATAAAATCTGGGGAGCGGCTCTCCGGTGGTTGAACGCTTTTATTCGTTTCCTCATCCCAGTTGGTACCTTCACTGAGCAGTTGTTTTCTTGTCAATAGTTGATGTTGGGTCACCTTTTTCTCTGTGTATGTCTCCGGTGAAAGTAATTCAGTTATTTGCCTCCTGTGCTCCCCTGTGTCCATGATTGTGCCATTTTTTTATCGGCTGGTAATATGAAAAGGTCTTGGTTTAATTTGATTTCAATTTTGCCAAGAGTCGTTTGGTAAACTGTTCGTGTCAAAGTAAAGAAATATCATCAGCAAATTAGGACTGGGTGCTTCAAATACAGTCTGAACCGAGATGACGGTGTCAAGTTAAGTCGAACCTGGCCGCAATTAGCAACACAAAGCATTCTACAGGCCCTGACAACATGGCATGGTACATACCATTAGAAAAATCAATAATGGCGACGTCATATGCACCATCACTGCCGGGTACGCGTACGTCATCCACATGTATAAAAAGGGTTACCAGAACGATGTCAGCTCAGTTTCACTTCAGCTACTGAAGATGCCAGCTACTCAGCTATGGTTGGCGAAACGTCTAGCAACCCATGTAGTGAGTTCGACCACTGCGAAACAGCCCGGAAATTCTTTAGTATCCAAGTGTCTTTTTTGTTTTTATTGTAGGCTGCAGTGATAAACCTGGATTAGTTTGTACACGTTTAACGTAAGACATATCTTAAGAGTTTGCTTTACCTGTCTGATGACCGGAGCTTATCGTGAAGCCGGGTTAGTTTTAGGTATCAATCGTCCAACTTATGAGGGAAGACGCTGGACTTAACATTTTTCAAGTTCGTAGGAGAGGTCTGATATTCACTGATAAATGTCTACAGAATTTGTTAAATGTAGACCTGTTTTATTTTTTTGTCCAGCGCATTGATGTGCGCCTGCGAGGTCAGACCAAGGCTTAATTGCTGCTTAAATCCTGCATTTTGGTGTGGATTAAAATAAAATCTGATAGAATTCATAATATAAGCTCAATTGTAAAAATTTACTTAACAAATAAATAACATGTAGTTTTCAATATATTATTAATGACCGTGTGACTAGTAGGTACCTTCTTCAAAAATAAAAGTTCAACTTCTAGTCGTTGACGGAATAGTACGCATATCAACATATTTAATGATATTTTCTTGGAACATTTATCAATTCATTTATTGAACAGTGCGTATTTTTTAGGTTAAAAGCTGAAATAAAAATTAAAAACAATATACCTACCTATGCAATTACAATACCCATTATATATCGCATTACGGTAAACGATAAGAACAATAAGCCTTAGATCGATTAGAATTGCTTTGTTCATATTTATTAGAGGTGTAATGTAAAGAAGCAGTTGTGACAAAACATATGTTGTTGAACTTGAAGAACAGCGCAGGATGCTATCGATTAGACCTGTTCCTGTTCTGCTCTACCTTACGTTACAGTCAGCCCCTTCAGTTCACAGGCTCGATTTATATTTTAACTCAGCTGCTTAATGTTACCTTAAATATACTTATGCTTATTAGGAACCTTCGCTTAAAGATCACTTATATTACATGTGAGTAACCGAAATATCTTTTGATATTTCTATTATACGTCATTTGCTTTTTTAGATCCACGCACGTTTTTTAGCGGACACACCTCTTATGTCTATGCAAAATGCTTTCATTGGTTCGTAAACACCTTTAAAACAAAGGCAAGCCTGAAAATGTCCAATTTTAAGGCATCGTTTTTCTTTCTCTAAAGATTAGTGTATACCAAATCACACAAATCCAATTTTTCTTTCCAAAAGAAGCATTATTTTAATTCATATGCTTATATACCTAATGTTTTGATCCTTGGCAATTTTTTATACATCTACACAGTTTTATTTTTATTGAACATGCCCCTTTGAGATTTCTAAGCTGCAAGTTTTAATCTAAATAGTACTTAAATTACTAACTTAACATTTATATTGTTGACGTAAGTTATACTGCTGGATAAATTAAGGATTGTCCTGCTGTCATGGTTAAACTTGGCTAGGTAGTTCGCACATGGCTGTTGTTTCTTCACTAGTACATTATAAAACTCTAAGAATCATTTTTTATCCTGACACTAAATAAAAGCAACAGTCATGTTGTGCAAAGTTTCTGGCTACCTACTAATCGAGTTTGACCTGAGTAGAACACCCCGAAAATTTCAGTTTTCAACAAGCACTGTTCTGTCATGTAATTACAATGGCCAAGTTCACCAGGCGCCAACAGTTGAATAATTGTGTCAACGTATGCGTTCATCAGTGCCGCTGTATTTCTGCTGGAACTCCACTGTTGCCGATTTGTCTAAACGGAATGACAAACGTTGCAAAATAGCGCTTGAAGTCAACAGTTCGTTCGTCATTCTGCACCTCCTAAACTCAGCTGTTGGCGTCTGGTGAGCTGAGCCAATGAATCGTCAAAACTTAAATGTTTTTTTGTTTACTCCTTATAGATCTGCATAAAATTGTCACAATATTGCGACGCTAAAGTCAACAATGTCAAAATACATTTACTTGCAATTGACTTTTGATTGGTGTATTAAGTTTTTTTTGGAAGAAATTCCTTTATAGTGTCCTTTATTCTAGTACTAATTGGCAATGTTTGGCGATTAAGTAGAAGCAGTCGCGCTACAGTGTGTTATATTATCAAGTGTTTTTAATGCTAATGGGAGAGTTTTTTTTGTTATTGTTTTTACGGGAAATATCTTACAATTCAAATTTGGAGCAGCAATTAAAAGTTAGTCAAAAGATAAGAACATGATAACAATTAGATATTATCAAAATTTTTATTTAACTATTTGTCTTAAATTCATATTTTATAATAAAAAATGTAAAAATGAAAGTTTCACGTGTAAATTATTGAAAAATATTATTCTCAATGCACATTTTCCTCGACAGCACTTCTCGTTCCATACAGGTGGTAATTCTTGTCGAAAATTATCTTAGTACATTCCTAACCATTCTATTCTCTTTATATTTTAAACATTTTCAAATAATATTTTATGTATATTACTCTTTCTCCACACGCACGCAACCACATACAAGAAATAGTTACGAGGAGTGGGGCCAGGAGTATCTGTCAGTTACTCTCCAATTGAACATATTTTGGAGGTATTGTCTCAGGTCCTTCATACTGTGACAAGGTGCGCTATTATGTTGGTACCAAACCTACAACCTTTTACTTATAGGTAGCCCATGAAGGGAAACATTTAAATAACTGTTGCCATTAAGGGTTGGCTGGATTTTAAGGAAATGTGAAATAAATGCATTCAATGGCCCCAATCTGGCAACTCCTTAGTGTGGTGGATAAGGGTAGGTTGGGCTTTGTGGTTCCATCTCGGGGTCTTCAGATCTCAGTAGGAATCGTCTCTAAGGTCTCAGTGTGTTCAACCCTAGACCTGACTATATTTCCTTAACATCCAACCAACCCTTATTCACCACTTTTAAGTAGTGGGTAGATTGAGGTGTCCAAATCTAGGGTTATAAGGTCGGGTATCCGAGGAGGTCATGGAACAGGACCACCTCGACCGATCCATTTAATTACAAACACATTGTTCAAATGTTGGCGAACTAAACTATTAAAATGCAGGTGTGTCCCTTCTTGCAAATTATGTTGCAAAAAGGGATAATTGTGTTTGTATGTGTGTGTTGTCTTGTTTCATGGTCATCAGACCAATCGCACATTTTTAAAAGGGATAATCATTTCCAGTCAATCGATTTTGGCAGCACAAAGGGGCCAATAAATTGACAACCAGTCCAACGATTTCTTGAGAATACGTCCTGGAAATGATTATACCCGTGAATTTTCGACCGCCCAGATACGAATATTGTGACTGGTTTATGCCGTTACGTGTACAATTGCAATTGATTATCGCGCAGTGTTCACCAGGTAACCCGATTTGAGACACCTACTTCGAGTGGAAATATATTTTTTCGAATCCTACTAGAAGGACCTTCAGCAAGGTTTAGGACTTCATTTTGCGCATTCCAAAATTCGTTGGCGTTGGCATAGTCCACTGCCCTCGACGTGTTTGCAGTATGCCAGTTTCTCGTCTACGGATTACTATAGTCGGTGCCTAATATAAATTTGTGTGTGTGTGTGTGTGTGTGTGTGTGTGTGTGTGTGTGTGTGTGTGTGTGTGTGCGCGCGTGTGAGTGTTTTTTGTGCGCGCGCGTGCTTTGCGAGCCTCTGACCATATACGTGTCTCTTGGCCACAGGTCATTTGTTTCTAAATTAGTGCATCTTCAATGGTTTATAACTGTTAGGCCAGTGAGGCATATGTTAACCATTTTTATAAAATATATAGACATATACAAATATATAAACCTGAGATAGTAGATATGGGTAAGGACGTTTATAATATATTTTTAATCCAACTTTAATTCTTTCTTCCTTAAATTTATTAGGCGCAAGGACACATTTCTTCATGCCAATGGCAACTTCTCTGTTGACAAACAAGAAAGACTACTAAAGACAAGGGGGAAACACTTAAGGGATAAGAGCCCTCGGTGGTTCAGTGGTAAGAACGTGTGCCTCTGAACCGAAGGGTACTGGGTTCGATCCCAGGGTACTCCTTTCACTTTTTCAGTGCATACTGCACAATTAACATTAACCGGGTTGTGGCATTGTATTTTCGCAAGTTGAATATCTGCACGTTCCGCCCTTCGGAGGGGGCGTAAAGCGCCGGTCCCGTGTCCATGCTATGTTGGGCACGTTAAATATCCCTACCCTCCTTACAGAAAGGCCGGGGTCTGCAAAATTTTTAGGATGGTGAGGTGAAACTTCACCCTGGCGTCGGTGATTGGCCATAATCGCGGAAATAGGCCGACGTTAAAGAAACAAAACACACACACACACTTAAGGGCTAGACACAGGATTTTTTTTAAATAATAATTAAGAATATAATTTAATGGAGTTTCGCAAAGAGGACTAAAACAACCATTTTACAAATTACCTAGTTTAAATTATATATATATATATATATATATATATATATATATATATATATATATATATATATATATATATATATATATATATATATATATATATATATATATATATATGTAAAAATGAAATAATTGTAGTGTACATTACCATGTAGTTTGTAATAAGCAAACATATGCCGGAGGGAAAGGGAGTTTTGATTTGTTTTAATCGAGAGATAACGTCGTTTCTCTGTGACCTATACAAGCTGCATTCAAAGAAGATATGGTTTACAGTTTGTGACGTAACACTATCGCATGAGCAGACTATAGCAGCTATACGTACCTATTTTATATAAACGAGAATTAGATCTCCCATGATTAATTTTCTTCTTGTTATGATTGCTGTAATTTTTTTTTTGAACAAAAAGTGTTTGTCGATATGGTATTATTTTTGGTAATTCCTTATGTATGCGGGTGTATTGAATATTTGAATTAGCCACATAATTTATGTATTTTGCCCCCATTGCACACAAGCTTTATGTCAGTGACCAAGTCTTTTTGGCTAAAATAATATAGAATCGCAGTTTACAGCGTTGCAGTGTGTGAAATGTACAGGGGGTCAAATTAATAACGGCTCGTGAAAGAAATATAAATACGTAAAAAAATCTATGCATGTCTGCATAGGGCGCGGACGTAATGTTATCCATTTCTGAAAAACATTCCATATTTCGGCTGAGTGGGACGAATCTGAAATAGTAATATATTTTACGAACATAAATCATCCAGCGTATCCTATATAGAAGCATGTATGCTTGTACATGTAAAATATAAAATTTTCAATACAAATGTTTAATAAAAACGTGAAAAATATGTTTAAATGTCACAGACTATTTACCCCCCAAAAAGCTTTTCGACGAAACTCAGTTAGCCAGGAAGATCGGACCAGGTTTTCTGGAAAAATTTTGGGTTTTCTTCCGGAAAAAAATTTGTTAACTCCCAAAATAACAACTCTATGGTAACCAAATTTGGTACCTAGGTTAACGTTATAAAAAGTAAACCACATGCCAAAATTTAAATGCTATGCTACATGAAAAAATGTTATAAGCATTTAATTTAAAAAATGTTTGGTACCAGATCATTTCTATGAAAATTCACTACCATAACGCACTTGTTGCTTCCAGACTTTTTAATTTTTTCTTATCTTTAGCATTTGATTATATAACATTTAATCACGTTCTGCACGAGAGTTTGTATCTTGCTGAACAATTTACCCTCCGTGAAAATAAACTTTGTTACCTGAGTCATTGAAATAATTATTGCAAGTGTAGAAAAAGATGAAGTTGACAAGCGAACGTTCATAGTATTAAAAACTGTTTGATTGGTTTTGATGACCTACATGAATAAGCATTTAATTTAAAAAATGTTTGGTATCAGATCATTTCTATGAAAATTCACTACCATAACGCACTTGCTGCGTCCAGACTTTTTAATTTTTCCTTATTTTTACCATTTGATTATCTTACATTTGATCACGTTCTGCACGAGAGTTTGTATCTTGGAGAACAATTTACATTCCGTGAAAATAAAATTTGTTAACGAGTCGTTGAAATAATTATTGCAAGTGTATAAAAAGATGAAGTTGACAAAGAGAACGTTCATAGTATTGAAAACTGTTTGATTGGTTTTGATAACCGAACTTGTACCCAGCAAGAAGTAGTGCAGCTATTTAATAACACTTACCCTGATAGCCCACGTATTTCTTAAAGAATGGTGAGCAAAATTGAAAAAAAAGTAGGGAATTTGGTCATATCTGAGATTTGCCTAAATCTGGAAGGCTTTGCCAAACTGAAGACGTTGAGTTGAATATTTTATTGTCGATGCTGAACGTATGACATAAAATTCGACGACTTAATTGTGCATAAGCAAATTAGCATCCGTACAGAGTTTTCGGGTAGTAAATGAATTATCTGAGGTCGCGGGAATCAGTTCTGTGAACTAGTACATCAGATGTGTATAACAATCCTAATAAGACGGGTACAAACCAAGTACTTAGCATTCACTATTCTGGGACAGGAACGAGCTAACTATTCTGCGGGTGTTGAGAATGATGCAGTTCTGGATACTGTGCAGAATATTGAACGATATAAATTGTAGTCGCTCCAGGTGGTGTACGAACTTCACATGAACCAGTCCATTCGTTGGTATGATAAACCGATATATGGTAGCATTCTCGACTTTCTACATATGTCTTATTATGGTCAAGTGGCACTGCAAAATCTATCAGTTAGACTTCATTCCTCCGTTAGTTAAACATGAGAATATCCGGTCTATTGGCTTCAATGTGTCTTATTGTCTGCAATGGTCGGTTCCAGTATAATTTGAAGTGGCGGTTTTCTAGTTACTTCGTCAGGCCGGTATCTGTAGTAAGGGGTAGTTGCATGAATTATTTCAAATTGTTATTATTATTATCGACTTTAGCCTGAAGAGCTTTCACACTCCCTCAAGGGGAACATGCACTCATACCAGGTATCTTAGATACCAAAGGGACTTAGCTCAGATGGAGCCCGTTCCAAGTTATCGGGCCCTGAACGACAACGCGACACATCCTCATTTCCCAGGAATCTCCGTACGGTGTAGTCAGTTGCAAGTATTACCGCTTTCTACATAACCCTATAAAGGTGCTATCCAAGGCCCAGTCTTTTAATGTTCTCTGGAAGACTCTTAGGAACCACACCACTTGATGACATGACTACCGGGATCACTCGGGCACTTATCTGCCGTCACTGTCTCTTTACTTGCATCTCGAGGTGTCTCTACTTAATGATCATCTCGTTGTACTTTATCTGTAATTGTTGGTATTCCGAATAGCCACATCAATCAGCGTCACTTGTTTGCAAGGACTTATCCACTAATATTTTATCTGGCCTGTTGTGGACAACTCGATCCCAGCACAACCTGTATCCTGAGTTCTCTAGAACAAGTTCAGGAGTGTGTCTATAGTAGGACACCTTACCAAGATTCAAAAGCTACATTTTCAGAGCCAGTTCTTGATGGAGTATTCTTGCAAGTCGTGCCTATCTTTGTACTATGTTGCAACAAACGATGGACATCCTCGGTGACGTGCTGGATATTCTCTGATGACAGGCTCCCAAATATGCATTTGTCATCTTGGACCGAATTATCTCGCAACTATATATTTCAAGTAGTTTCTCGTTGGAATGACCTGATCTTGTATGGCCAGCAATCTGTCACCACCCATCTGTCTCTGAAAACATATGTCCTGACACCAGCCAGTAGTTCGACGCCGATTTGTCGACATATACCTGGGAGGTCTCATTCAGATGGCGACCATGGAGACGCTTTGCATCCAAGAGTGCAACTTGTCCTGATCAGTCCGAAGGTAACTTTGTATTTCACTTTCTCTTAATTGTAACGGTGTTGAATCATCTGCCTCGCATATGGTACAGTGTAGTTTAGAAGTAAGCGCCTGCTGATGAAAATAGGTACGCGGGTTTACTATCTGCTGGTCCAACTGTTTACCAATATCCAACACTCATCTCCCTCCTTGGTGTCTAGGTAGGGTTACTCGTTCTATGACACTACGGGGGTGATGCTTTTTAGATTTTGTTAGGAGTGTTCGCACCTTGCGTTGTAGATTTTCGATGTTCGTTTTAATCCAATTTACAATCCCAAATGAATAGCTAAGTGCAGAATATGCATATGTATTAAGAGCTTTAGTCAGGTTCTTGCCGTTAAGATGTGATCAGACCACCTGCTTTACTCGTTTCGTAAACTCATTTGTCTGATTGCTCTTCATTACCGACTGGTTTATTTCCCTAGCTTGCTGTATTTCCAGGTATTTATAACACTTTTATTTAGGTAGGCTTAATTTCGCACCTGGCCTCCAGATATCTACTAAGGACAACCTGATCTTCTAGATAACCACCTCTTTCCGGTGGGATGGAGCATATCCACACTATGCAGCCACCGTGCGGACTTAGAACAGGTAGTTCCGAACATGTGGATTGAAACAGTAGGATCTATAGAGTGGTCACCAAGGTCTCCTGATATCAGCCCTTATGGATTCTTTTTATGAGGATATCCATTGATAAAGGGATACAGATGTATAAACTCACATAGTAAAGTGGAAGGTGGTTTATTGTAGTGAATAGCTGAGTTGAAGAGCGCCACACGTGTAGCCAAGGAACTATCTATCCGTATCTAAACTGTCGATTAAGCTTGCGAGGGACTATTCAAAATAATTTAATTCAGTTTAGCTTTTTTATTTTCTGGACAGAAGCAACGTGTTATTGTTGTGACGCGAGTCATATAATTAATAAATTAATACTTATTATTAATGATATGAACGATTTCGCAATTATAGATTAAATGTTCAGAATATGCAAATAAACCAGAACTTTTATCATTTATGTTAAAAGTTTAATTGGCAATTTTTATTTACAGTACGCTTATCGTTTGTGAGTTAATAAATATTTAGTTCATAATCGTTCGGCTGCATATATTTATCTGAGTATAAATTTAAACTGAAAATAAAGGAGATTAAATATAATTTAACATTTTATTAAAACCGCGATCAACAAGGTATAATAATAAAAATCTGAACGCAGCAAGTGTGTTATGGACGTGAATTTTCATAGTAATGATCTGCTACCAAAGATTTTAAATTAAATGCCTATAACTTTCTTTTATTGTAACATAGTGATCTAAATTTTAGCATACAGTTTACTTTTTATAACGTAAATCTACGTACCAAATTTTGTTTTTTCCTTTCGGAGAAGGAAAACTCAAAATTTTCCCGACAAACCTGGTCGGAATTGCCTGGCTAACGAACTTATCCAAGCCATTAATAAAAGGAAGGTACATGCCAAATTTCATCAAAATCAGCCCATTATTTTTTGAGTTATCGGTGTGATATATATATATATATATATATATATATATATATATATATATATATATATATATATATATATATATATCAAAAAGTTGTGGGTAAGCCGTCAGTTGTAGAATAAAACTATTTATTGTAGGCCGAGCTTTCGGAAAAATTTATTCCTTTCTCAAGGCTCCAACATGGAAAGAAAAAAAGGTTTACAATTTACTTGGGAAAAATATAAAAGTTTAAAATACTTACATATAATGTGAGTTCTATTAACTAATTATGCAATAACAAACATGAAAAGAAAACCTTTTTATAAATTTGAGTGAAGCCGAAAAGTGCCAAACTGACATATAAAGCTAACTATCGTCTAATTGAATTTGTTTTTTGTTTTTGTCTAGGAAATATAAATAGGGGTAGTGATTTCTAAAATTATTATCTTTCTTTAAGTTTATTAAATTGTCATTAAAAGTAATTTCAAATTCTTCTAAACTCATTCTTTTATTACTTAAGGTTTCACAGTGTAAAATAGAAACATTCGACCAGTGTCGAGATTATGTTCTGACAGAGCGCAAGTTCTTTTTTGTAAACGTATGTCACTTTTGTGCTGTGTTAACCTATCTTTAAGGACTCTGCTGGTTTGGCCAATGTATCTTAAACTACAATTATTACATGGAATACAATATACCACTCCAGGATGAAATTTCCAAAGTGTCTTGAGAAACATAAATATAATAACAGTTTAACATAAAGAATTTTTTATTGACTGGAGAGATAGTTGGTGGTTTATAAATTTAAATAAGGGAATCTATAAAAACGGAATAAATATAAATCAAATAATCTTTTGAATACCGGAGGGAGTTGCAAGAAAGGAAAAAAAGAATAATTTACAGTTTTTCTACATTTATAATTTTATTTTTCGTATCAACGAAATTTGTGTCAAGAGTTTTGAATCCTAATAAGGCAGGAACCCTTTGAGGCGATAGAGTACATAGGCTGAGGCAAGGTAAGATAAGGATTAACTATTAAATTTTATTTGTAATAAGATAGATAAAAAGCTTTGGTATATTAAATAAAATGTCCATTGACTTATTAGTAAACATTGGTAATATGATATCTTTGACTTTAGATATAACACAGAAAATCATATAACAAGTGATCCAAAAATAAAATACATAATATACTTTAAAGTAAAACCTTGTAAAATCTATAAAAACACATAACAATATAAATTACACAGTAAATCACACCAATACTAACAAAATACACTGATATAATAAAACTCGAACATTATATACAAGAAAATAAGGCGACCATGAAATTAAAAATAACATTACACCTAAATTAAACCTATTATCTACATTCTTACATACATAAAACCAAAATACACTTAAAAATAATTATATACAACTTAAAACTAAACTATACACTAACACATAAACCTAAAATTATTTACCACAAAATATATACACCTTAAACATAAAAACAAAATATCACCACTCAATACGAATGCAAACCTGGCTCTTAATTCTGCGTGCGTGCGTGCGTCCATGTGTGCGGGTGTGTGTGTGTGTGGGTGCGTGCGTGCGATAACTCAAAAAATAGTAAACTGGTTTGAACGAAACTTGGCACATATCTTCATTTCGTTAAGACCGCGGTCGAGTTCGTTAGCCCGCCCAGTCGTACCAGTTTTTCTATAAAAAAAAATTGAGTATTTTGATGAAATTTGGTAGGTATCTTGCGCTGGTAAAGACCTTACTACATAATAAAATTCAACTCTCTAGACCTTTAGCAAATCGAGTTATTTAAATTTGAAGCATTTAATGAAAATTTGCTACCATAAGGCACTTGCTGCGTCCCGAACTTTTTGTCTTTGATTCAATTTTAACGTTATCCGATTAGATTATGTAATGATATAATACATATTTGTAAGGAAAAAATTGATCTTCGAGTTATTCTAATTATTTTGAACCTTTTCGCGTATTTGGCACGTATCAAAAATTGTGATACGGCGTTTTTACCAATATTTTGAGGTGTCCCATGAAAGTGACTCATTCAACGAGGTTTTCGTTTATATTATTCGTAGGAAAAAACCAGATGTCACATACAGTGCGCTTTCAAATAGTGGCTGAATTTTAAAAAATTCAAACCGCCGTAATTCAATTGTTTTCAAATGTTCCATTTGTATGTTATTTCAATTATAATTACACATTATGTAATTTGAATTTATATATTTTATCAGCAAATTCTCTGGTAAAATATATCAGTCAGTTTTCGCATAAATCTTTTTTTTTTTTTTGTCAAATTGTTTTAACATGTTAGTGATTAATAAGTAATGTTTAATAGGTTATTGTAAAAAATAGTTGTTTGCGAATACACATGAAAAATCTGTTTCCGAATTTTTGTAAAAAGAAATTTGTTTGGCGAATTGTGTAAAATAACTTTTAGCAAATTTTCGTAACAAGGCTTTTATATCAATTTCGTGTAACATTACTTCAGCCAATTTTTCTAGATTAAAAAAAAAATTGCTAATTTTCTTAAAGGGCGTTTCTTGCAAATTTTCCTATAATTTTTTTTTCTTCATTTTTTCTCAAAAAGGTCTGCAAATAATTATAACCTGGAAACTGTAGTTTTTGTGCAAATTGCTTGAATTAGTTCATTGGCGCGGAAAACAGGCCAGTTTCTTCGGGACACTTTTATTTATTTTCGAAATATTTTTATAGTTTTTAATGGAATAACGTTTTTTTATGAATAGGGTACACGGTTTTTACTATAAATGTTATACTTCTACCAAATTTGATGTCTTTTATTAAACACAAGACATATTTGGAATTAGAAACATTTTTATGAAAACTCACTACCATATCGCACTTGCTGTGGCCAGACTTTCCGTTCATTACATTATGTCAGTGGCCATGAACAAACTTAAATAATTACCTAAAAGTTGCACAATTAATGGGAACAATAAAATAAATACGATATCTTTGAAAATGTCACAGCTATAAAATATATCTTAAAAATATATAATACAATAAAAAATTTGAAATGGAAACTGAACGTTGCTTATAAATTAAAAAATGCAACAATTCATCAACAAAGAAATATCACTTTTATTATTAAAAACCTTCGTTATCCTAGCACGTTTTATAATTCTCAAAATAATTGTTGATAACTAGTTTTACAATAACAGTGACAAGTTCAGTTTTATGATTGTCGTTGTCCTTACTTGGTGAAACCGTGCTCTAGAAAATACAGATGTAGACTTTTTCTCTGGCTTCACCAATTCTTCTTTTCTTCTCTGCAACGGTTTTGGCCTTCTACAGCATCACCAGGCAAGAGAAAAGTTTTCTTCCGTCTGAAGATGTAAAAGACGAAACCGCTTACAGATAAGAAAATAAGCATTTGTGAAGCCAGAGAAAAAGTCTTTATAATACCTGCATTTAGCAAGTTAAACTTTAAGTAGTTCTTTATGGGCCGTACAAGACAACCGATTAAAATAAAGATTTTTTATGTAAAAGTACTAAACAAGATTTTTAAATAGGTCAGCAGGACCGTAGGCCCTTAAATAGTGAATAAATATATCGTGTGCAGAGGCAACATACGTGTATACGTTGTTGCCTGATGCATACCGTAATCATTATATTCCTTAACCTCTTACTGCATGACTTTTTTTCTCTTTGATGCCAAAAATATTTAAAAAAATATTGAGTTAATATCTCAAAAATTAAAAAAAAGAATTGTTCCATATATGGCACAATGCGCAACGAAGACAAAATAAAAAAAGTCAGTTTTATTTTATAAAACAAATTTATATTTTGCTAACAATAAACTATTCAGATACACGTGAAAATGGTTTCAAGTAGTGTGGAACAGATAGAAACAATTTCTATCCTCATTTAAGCAAAGGAAAGTTTTACACTTTTCATACTGTATGTAAGTTTTGGCACCACATGGATACTTGCAGCGTTGTCTCTCTTTGCACTATACAGAAAGATGATTGTAACCATCCATTCTAACTTCTTCAATGGGGAATTCACCTGACAGTCCCCTATTTTGGCTTTAGGATATTTTCGAAAAAGTTAGAGATGTTTTAGTGCCATCAATCTCAGACACTTTTTCCAGCATAGACCCTCGACCATTTTTCTTCAATTCTGACTCTTTAGGCATATCGACATTGGTTACCCGATTTAGTCTCACTGTATCCAATGTGAGTAAGCCTTGTTTTGTTAAAAAAAAAATTCAACGGTACACTATTGAACCAATTATCGAAAAAGATTTTGTGATTTGTCTGTCTAGGTACTGTTTGGAATAATCACAAAACTACATTTGAGCTCACGCCTAAATAGGGATAATCATTATTTTGCCCCCTGCAAAAATTTCGTAGTCGTATTAAGATCCGCTGAATTCACTTGCTTATAGCCTCATTTCTGAGGTTTTTGTGGGTTATATTGTTTTATAGATTAACGGGCTTTTGGAATAATTCGATCATCGATGGCCAGATATTCCTCTTTTGACACTTTGAGTAATCGCTCTCGTAGTTTGTTGAGCAATGGTTTGATTTTAAAGAGTTTGTCATGTCCAGGATTTCCAGGTGCAGTAGCATCATTGTTATTAGAAAAATGTAGATAACGTTTTATCTTCTTCCGCCAGTTGCATAACATAATATCAGAAACTAAACGGTGGTTTAGGTAGGAACTCCAATAATGTCTGACATTCGGCATTTGTACAATGGACATATAAATGCATGTTCCAATAAATTGTTCAAACACCTTTTCAGTGAGTTCCATTGGGTTTTCTTGCTGTTTCCCGACAATGTAAAAAGTAATTTGGTAAACAATCTACCATTTCTTGAGTAAACAAAAATCTAAAAAATACACATGGAGAATCTATGCCCTTTAGTTTAGGTGGAACATCTGCATACCCAAGAAGTTTTATATCTTCTTGTGGGGTAACTAGTTGTTTTGTTTTCAGATGTTGCTATTTTTTAACCTCTTTTCTTGATTTTAGTTTTTAGTTTTTTGCGCAGCATATTTAGGTGTACGCTTTCATCGCATCCGTATAAGAAAGAATAATACCTGGTTGGTTTCAATTGATGCTTCATCATCTGACTCGAAGGCGAATACCATAAGTTCGTTTTTATAATCTGAAAGCCTTTCATCTTTGCTATAAAAAACTTTTACGTTTTAAAGCCCATTTAATTTTTCTGGATGCATAATGTTCTAAAACAAACAAAATAAAGAGTATGAAATAAAGTGACATCCGAAGTGCTTATTGTGCCATATATGTCCACTGACGTTCTTGCAGTACACCGCATGGTGTGCCATATATGGCACAAAAACATTTTCGGACAAAATACAGTGCATTTAAAATATCTACTTGTTTGCCCGTCTAAGCAGCTTCTGACGCTGTTACCCTTCATACTGATATTTTTCGCAAAGCTAAAATTGCACTGAAACTTGTTTGAAACAGTTCACAATTATCACATCACTTGACACGAATGCGGCCATGGCATAATTTCTTGATGGAAGTTCACAATATCACTGCTAGATGGCTCTGTAGTGCAATAAACGACGACTTTGTCATATATGACCCAGTGTGCACTAAAAAGTCAATTTTTTTAATTCACACTTAATGGGAAATTAAATTTAAATTTGCGTTTTCCTCAGTTTGAATAAAATTTATTAAGTTATTAAGTCATTATGTCTAGGCCCCGTTTACGAAACAATTACAATCATTTAGGTGAATTCGAAAGGCGGGGCATTGTTGGTATGCGGGAAGCCGCTTTTTCAATCAGACAAATGTTCGACCGCATAGAACGCATTGTGTCAACCGTGTTACAGTGTTGGTCTAGGTGTTTGAAGAAGGAATGCATAACCGCCGTCATGGATCCCCACAACCTCGAGCAACTTTAGCACGGGACGATCGTCATTTGAGCATTGTGGCTTTACAAGACAGTTCTTATAACACGGTCGATGGGAAATGCTTTGGTGGGAGTCTAGGTAACGATATATCGTATAATGTGCGTTTTTGGGCTTTATAGACCATTTTGATGTCTCCCACTGACACCTCTACATCGTGCTGCTCGGCTTGAGTGGTGTAACGGCAGATCAAATTGGGATGGTGAATGGAATCGCGTTGTGTTGTCTGATGAGTCCCGATTCTGTCTTTGGGTGAACGATGGTCGCAGAAGAGGAAGACGATTGCGTGGAAAACGCACAAATTTTGAATTTTCTGTGGAACGGCACTTACACGGGGAATGGTTGTATGGGGTGCGATAACATAGGGTAGTAGATCACTTAGTTTTTATTTTGTATTGTCAGAAATTTGAATGCAAATAATTACATATGAAACGTACTGCAGCCACTGCCGTACCTACAAGGGTTGATTCATTATTAAATAACTTTGTTATTTTTTAATATTTTAGTTTGAAATTGTAATTATTTTTTAATTGTGATTAAACACACATCATCTATAAATTTTATTAAAATTGGTCAACTTTTACTGGGTGTTCGGATGTTTTGGAAGTCAGTACATATATGATTACTGCTGCATTGAGTTTCTGACAATTGTGAGGTAAACATAGCAGAATCAGATTTTAATTTCTGGAGTGCTTTATCTAAGGAGAACAGATCAAGGATAACAAATTTTGACAATCTATCAATACAAGGGTTTAAACAATTTGGTTCCGAAAAATGGTCGTGCCATGCATGTGAGAGGTTTAAAAGTCTTCACAAATGTTATTAACCCAAGCACATTTTTTTCCTCATTTTGAGGAAATAGAGAAAACAATCTCAGTTTTTTAGTTACTCGGGATGCAGCATATTGACCTTTAACACTGCAATGGTCGCGTATACAAAATTTACACGGAAGGTCGCGTACACAAAATTTACACGGAAGGTCGCGATAGGTAGTATACTACCACAGGGGCATGTTTTTTTGTAAAAAGAACAACAGTGGTTATTTATTTTTTGAGTTTAAAAAACTATTTTTGTATATATTTGGTACATATACCACCGATGACATTAAGAATAGTCTCAGAAATACGTAATAATAAAAATAAATATGGAAGAAATTGCTTTATTTGATAGAATGCATCAATTTGAACGCAAATTTTTATAATATTATGTAACTACAATTATTTATAAAATTATATGTAGTGGATGCATGGTGTAAAAAAATCACAAAAGATTTGCTTGTCACTCATCAGAGGCATTGTCACTGTCCGACCATTCTCATGCACAAGTGAGGCAAATATAGTTTGTATGAACTTTACATACCCATTTGTCGCATTTTGTACACACTATAGCTCATTTCTTGTCTCGTTTTTGTGGACAAAGATGACAGCGTCCCATTTTTTGCTTGTTGGCTGGTGGACCTTGCGGAACAGAAGCCGATCGCTTAGAAACAGAATCTGGGCCCATCGAAGAAGCAGAAGCTGGTCCTCGAGAAGTAGAAGCTTCACCCTAAGAAGTAGAGGAACTAAAAAGTTTGCTTGCTTTTTCACGAAGCTCTCTGGGGATTCTCTTTGATTGACTCCTCTTCATCATTTGCGGTTCCACCAATTTCTTGGCCAAGCCTTTCAAGAAATTCTTTTGAATACTTTCAATGTTATAAGTTCAATGCATTTATTGCCCCAATATTAAGCAAGTCAAAAACAAAGTTTAATGGTCAACGCCTGCTGGTTCTGGAAGTATAAAATCAATTACTACCTAGAACACCCTTATGAGAATTATGGAATCTTCCTCAATATACAGTAATCCACTCATTACACATTTAGTACAGCCGGTTCATATTACGAAGACTAGAAATACCGTTATGTCATCTCAGGGGCATGCAGACGGATGTAATTTCAAAATATGATTTTTTTTTAAATTTCAACAACACACCACGAGGGCTTACAGCCTAAATACTATCGTACCGTGGGTGTTGACAAGGAGGAAAGAGGCAGCTTGTTAATTCTGGACTTGGAGGTTCGGAGGAGAAGGAAAAACATGTGCCGGCAAGGAATTCCACAACTTGGAAGTCCTCGGGACAAAAGAGCGGGCATAACAAGATGTTCTAAGTCTGGTGACCTGGACAGTAAAAGGGTGCATTCGCTCTGTTCCCCTGGTAGACCTGTTGGGGGCAGCAGGTGGGGGAACTATGGAGGAAAGCTCCTCTGAGCAGTGCCCGTGCAGATATCTATAAAAGAGAGAGAGGTCACCAACGGCATGTCGGTGGGCAAGGGATGGCAGCCTTTGGGTGAGGGTAGAGTCACCGATGAGACGTATAGCTCTCTTTTGAATGGAGTCCAGGATAGCGAGTGTAGAAGCGGCAGCGGCACCCCAGATGTGGGAGCAGTATTCGAGGTTTGGCCTTATTTGTGAAGTATATAAGGTATAGAGATTAGCGGGTGAAAAGTGTTTGCGAGCCCGGAAAAGGAAACCTAATTTCTTAGCAGCCGCTTCTGCAATTGATGCGACATGTTGATGCCAATTAAGATTTCGATACACAGAAATGCCAACAAGAGAAAATGACTCATTACTTTGAATAACTTGGTTGTTCATTGTGATGAGTCTAGGGCTGGTGTATCTCTTGTGAGAAAGAAAGCAAGACTTAGTTTTGGTGGGGTTGAATTGCACAAGATTTCTACTTCCCCAGTCTAATATTTTTTGGAGATCCACGGAGACAGAACCCTCCATGAGTCTGCGATCCTCATCTAATTGGGCTAAAGAGACAGGCTTAGAATATTGTATATTTGAATGAAGGGTGCTGTCGTCCGCGTACCTGTGAATTGGGTTGGATGTGCTAGAGAGGAGGTCATTGATGTGGAGAAGAAACAAGCTAGGGGCTAAAGCTGAACCTTGAGGAACTCCTGCATTAATTGGATACAGTTTAGAGGAATGGCCATCCACAACAACAGATATGCTCCTGTTGGAGAGGAAATTTGCTGTCCACATACAGAGTTTTGGTGGTAGGCCATAGGCCGGAAGTTTATTAAGCAGCGCTGCGTGCCAGGCCTGATCGAATGCTTTGGATATGTCTAGAGCAACAATCTGGGATTCACCGTGTTGTTCTATGGACTTGTTCCAAGAATGGGTGACAAAGGAAAGGAGGTCGGCAGTCGATCTGCGCTGACGGAATCCATACTGCATGTCGTGGATTAGACTGTGTTTTTCAAGAAATTTTAGTAATTCGGTGTTTATATACTTTTTCATCACTTTAGAGACGACTGAAAGGAGAGAAATAGGCCTGTAGTTGCTAGGAAGCGCTTTGGATCCTTTCTTGGGGATGGGTTGTGCTTGAGCAGTTTTCCAGTTACTAGGGAATATGCCTTTATTATAAGATATCTGAAACAGACGAGTCAGGACAGGAGCAAGCTCTGGTGCGCATTTTTTGAGAACAATTGCTGGGATCTCGTCAAGGCCAGAGGCTTTCCTGGTATTAAGAGAAGAGAGCATCTTTCGTACCTTTTTAGATTTGAAAATGATATCCGTCATTTTATGCGCGACATTGGGGATTGTTGGTGGTTGAACATTTGGAGGTGGGTTGAGAGTAGAATTGCCGGCGAACAACGAAGCAAAAAGTTCAGCCTTGCCCAGGGCGGTAGAAACAATTTCATCCCCTGAAACAAGAGGTGGGAACGTGCTTTTGCAGAAATTATTCCCAATAGATTTAGCAAGAGTCCAGAAGGGTTTGCCGCCGTTGGAGCTTAAGAGGACTTTGTTTTTGGTGTGGTTATTAAACGAGTTTTTTGCCTCAGAAAGAATGCGGACATAGCGGTTTCTCGCGTCGTTAAATGCTTGACGATTTTCTTGACTGGGATTGTGTAGAAGCGTTTTCTGAGCTTTGACCTTTTTAAGTCTGGCTTTGTCACAGGATTTTGAGATCCAGGGCTTTTGAGTGGCTGAAGAGGTTTTCTGTGTACGTGGGATAAATAATTCCATGCCAGCTTGGATAATTTCGGTGACGTTTTGTGAGATATCAGAGGGGTCAGGATGGGAGAAGCAGACAGACGCCCATGGAAATGAGGAAAAGTAATCCCGCATTTCGTCCCAGTTTGCGGAGTTGTAGTGCCAAACGATACGTGGGTGTGATGACTGTGTGACCTCGGGTTGCATTGCGCAGGACGCAGTGACCATGCCGTGGTCTGAGCGACCAAGGGGGGCGGTGACTGATATCTTATAGCATTCAGGTTTTGTAGTAAGAAGAAGATCCAAGGGATTTGAGCTGTGTGTTGGGATACGAGTAAAGTAAGTAGGTTGCTGAACCATATTGGCTAAAGAATTGCTGACTGCAAAGGCCTCCGCAGCTCTCCCTTGTGGATCGGTTTTTGAAGATCATAGCCATTCCTTATTATGGACATTGAAGTCACCAAGAATAGTGACCTCGGAGGAAGGATATTCAGAAATCAGATAATCGGTTTTTTCAGCAAGGTAGTCAAAGAGCTGGACAAAGTTGTTGTCAGAAGGTGACCGGTAAATGCAACATATGAATTTAGTTGCAGCCCTGAGAGAGAGTTTTATCCATAGTATGTCTTTTCTTCCAGCTTCTAAATTGGGGAGTCTGGTGCAGGGTAGATTGCTACGGACGTATGCGCACACGCCTCCATGCAATCTAAAGGAAGTAAGCAGCTCATACCCCGTGAAATTGAGGTGATTAGTGGCTGTTTTGGCACTGATTTGGGTTTCAGTGAGGAAGAGGAGTTGGGGCCTGTTAGCCTGGAGGAAATGGTGGACGGAGTTCAGGTTAGAATTTAGGCCACATATATTCGAAAAGGATATGTTAAATCTTGATGTTGGCGCCCCCTGTACACCCCTCTCCCGGAGATCCGAATGGAGGGGTATTTTGCCTCCGGAATATTTTGTACAAGGAGGAGCCATCATCATTTTTGCTTATAAGGATAACCGACTCATACACCAGAACCGGAAACGTCCGTTGCGACTTCACCGGCCCCTTGATGTATGGGGTGGTACCTTCTCGGGCGTGAAAAAATCCTTTACTATTACGTAAAGGAAAATTCCACTACCACCTGCTATGGATTGTATTGGATCAATGTCTACCCCTTTAGAAATAAGATTAATAAAGGGACTATCAATTGTCCAATAGTTATGCTTTTCGACATAGTAGGAGGATACAAAACATTATCATTTTGCATCCATGCCTATTGTCGGACATATTAGGAAGAGGTGTGAACAAATACTACCTCTGCATAGGTAAGTGTTGGAAATACATACGGCGTTACTTGACCTTCTGGTCTACATTACCCCACTCAGTTCGGGTGTCTGTAGCAGCGAAGTTTTTACGAATGAGAATTTCTCTTTTTACTTTCATAGGCGAGGAATACATAGGCCCGCAGATATGTACCTGTTATTGAGAAATTTTAAACAAAAAAGCTATGCAATGGTAAAATATACCCCACGCGACCATTCCAGTGTTTATAAAAGAACTGACCGTTTTTAATCCTGGTATACTTTCCCGTCCTGCAAGATGAACCATAAAGATTATTACAATAGTGCTGAATATGGTTACAATAATAGTATAACATATTGCACATATGAGATATTGCAGTAATCTTGTCTTTAGAACCCCGCTAAAGTAAACAAATGTTCGGGTCACGAATTCGAGATAACATACCGTAACCAGAGGTTTAATATCGACAAATAAATTATGCTACATATTAGGCAGTTTTTATCTCAATCTAGGTTCTTTGTTCATTAAAACCATCGATGCTTTTAAAAATATACAAATATGTATGGTGTGTGGATGACAATAAATAAAGGTCTCCTATAAACAAATAAGTTAATTTACCATCAGTTTTGAGTCTTTTTCATGGCAATCTGAACGTTTCAAGCCTGTGATTGATGTGCGATAAGGCCTACAATTTTTTTACAGAATTTGAATAAGATCTTAAGCAATAATCATTTTATATAAAATAAAAAACAAACACCAACTTAACTACTTACCTGAGTCCTAAACGAAACAATGATGGCGGTCAAATCAAAAATGAAACCCCTAAACAACCAGCGAAGCAATTATTTCAGTATATAGCGCATGTCAGTCAATATTTATATTCAGAGAAAGGGTCCCTTGTCTGGGCCTGTGGCGCCCACCCACCTAGCTCGGGAAAGTGTCCTTGTCTGTGCTTGGGGTGTCCTCCAACTCAGCCCCAAAGTACAACAAACCCCTTCTACTTTTTTCTTTGGCATTTAAACATATGTCTTACTTTTACAAGAACAGTCCACAGGCCAGTCAATTTAGACCATCTGAAGGGAAAAAATGGGCAACAAATTGCCGCTATACATCCAGAAGTTTTTAATAGAGAATTTGTCAATCGACTTAGATATTGTCAGGAACATATCGAGTATGTCTGACATATTGACTGAGACGGCAGCTATCGAGTTGATCCAGCACATGCATGAGGAGCTGGATAAGGGTTTATGTGTTGTAGGCGTTACGTTGAGTCCTAAATGTATAAGCCAGAAATTCTGGTGTTTCGGATGGCGGGGATGCGTGAATGACTGGCTTTTTTCGTTTGTGACTGATAGAGAAATAATGGTCTCTGGCGGAAATGTTTTTCCGAGTCATTCAGTGTAAAACTTGGTACCCCACAGCGAAGTATCCTGGGCCCGCTCTTTTTCGTCCTGTATGTAAACGATCTGCCAGATCATATTAGAGAAGGGAGGTTGTTCGTGTACGCGGACGATACCACTGTTGTAACTGGTGTCGATGGTATAGAGATTGCTCAAAAAGTAAACGCCTTGCTAGGGGGGTTCACTGAATGGTGACAGGCAAACCATCTTATAATAAAACCCGAGAAAACATCTAATCGGGAGTTTAAAAGCTATCAGCGTCAATCTCTTGAAATTCAGTTTGGTGGTGTTTCGACTTCTTGCTCTACGGAAGTAAGGTTTTTGGGGATTACGCTAGACCAACACTTCTCCTGGAAGCTGCAGGTCGACTGTGTCTGGGATAGGTTGAAACGTGGCTATTTAATGTTGTATCGCTTAGGAGACTCTGTTGACGTTAAGTCGTTAATATCGGTGTCTATTCGAAAACTTACATGTTTCTTACAATATAGTTGTGTGGGGACAGTCAGTGGATATAAGTAGGCCTTCCTTTTTTTTGTTGCAAGAACGAATTCTCTGGCTCATTTTTAACCTTAACAACCCCGAGTCTAGTAGAGAGCTGTTGAGCGACAAGGGAGTAATGACTCTTACGGGAATTTATTTGTATAAAATATTGACTTACTATTCATGGAAAAAACATCTTTTGCAGAACCAATAATTTACATTCTTATTCCACGCGACACCGCGGTCACATAAATCCCAGTATATTTCATAAAATGGCATATAAAAAGTTTCCATTGAATTTATTCCTTGCGTTTTGTTAATCACTTTTTCTTTCGAGCACTGTTGGGCAACCTTGATAACTTTTTATGTTGCTGAATAGAGAATTAATTTTCATTTAAAAAGCGGAAACATATGACCTCACTTTCTATTTAAAAACTTTGTGGGGGTAGTTACCCTTCAAAATGGGTTAGAGTGTGTAGAAAGATGTTTAGTTGACACCGCATACCCGCGCGCGCACTTTAAAGGAATAATAATTCAATATCAAAGATCGCAATTGCTGGTGACAAACCTGAGTTAGAAAAGACATCTGCAATATTCGCAACAGCAAGAAATGCTTATAGAAAAAAAGGCGACTAGTAAACTAAATAATCAGCCTCAAAATGACACAATGACAAGATCATATCTAATCGCCCCGAGTTATGCAGTTATATAAAGCAGCACTTCCAAAATATGTTTAGTGCTTGTCCAGTTAACATTGACAAAAATAACAATTTATACAGAAACCTAAAAACAATTTCTGATAACCCCGAGCAGACTCTGGACACACCACTCACTTTAAAGGAATTAACCGCAGTATTGGGTTTGCTTAACAAAAACAAATCCCCTGGAATTGACGGTTTGACTGTAGAATTTTTTAACAAGTGTTAGGACATAATAGACTGCTTTTTCACAGTCATCGAAAAATCCCTGCAAGACCAACATTCACCAACATCCACATCAAAAGCAATAATGGGACTCCTTCCAACGAAAAGCGATCTGCTCAAAATTGATAATTAGCGACCCATCTCTCTCCCTACAACTGATCACAAAATTATTGCCAAAGCCATCTCTATAAGAATTTCTAATGTCATCGGCGAAGTGGTGTCGAGTGACCAAAGTTACTCGGTGACAGGTCGCACAATATATGACACCCTTCATCTGCATAGAGACATCTACACTATGCCACTATGCCAACAAAGAACAATTACAACTGGCAATATTAAGTCTTGACCAGCAGGCAGGCTTTGATCGAATTCATCACTCATATTTATCTACGTTCTCAGATAATTCAATTTTGGAAATGAAATAATAAATTCCATCCAAACTTTATACAAGACGGCATCCTTCCATGGTAAACTCTACCCTGACCAGCGAAATACAGTTCCAAAGAGGAATTCGACAAGAATGTACCCTGTCTGGTCCATTATTCTCTCTCTCTCCCCCCCCCCCCCTCTCTCTCTCTCTCTCTCGAACCATTTTTAAACATGTCGAACCTTCCTAAAAGGCATTCCTTTGAGAGGCATGGATAGCCGTTAAACTTACAGTATTGGCTTATGCTGATGATGTCTCCATATTTGACAAAAAGTTTGACACATCCCAGCAGGTTTATATATATATATATATATATATATATATATATATATATATATATATATATATATATATATATATATATATATATATATATATATATATATATATGCCCACCAATCCGGCGCAAAACTAAATTATTATAAGTCACAAGGGTTCTGTACTGGGAGGTGGTCAGGCAGCAGTGGCAGCTCGTCAGATGACGCAGGTGAAGCGCTGCTTCACCTATATTTTTCGGTTAAGCTAAACTTTTTTATTCAAAATCCACCATAATTTTAATTTTTTTCACTCTCTCAAATTCATTTGGTACAACCACATAAAAATGTCTGGTTACGTTGCGCCGCAGGTGATAATGTATTTTTATAGTATTTTATGGTACGACATAATTTACAAGCCCCTGATTCCCGAATTGAATGTTACACAACATGCCCCAACGCACAGCGTATTACGTGTTGCAGAGCACAGACTATTGCAGAGCAACTGAAGACTGAACTGAGCCAGAATTGTGTATATACAAATTCTGCCTCCATGTCTATCGCTTACATGCGACGGTTGTCATGGCAACGGCACGCGCGCTGTTGAGTTGGTGTGTATTATTGCCACACAAGTGATTGAGAATTCTGAGCCTGCTTCAAATCTTAGTTTCCGTCGTTTATTTAGATTTAGTCGGATCGTCAGACACGTATTTTAATTTTTACTATGTTGCCGTTAAATGATCTGGTATGTGTGACATTTACAGACTTCGAAAAGCTGGATTTTTCATGTTTCTTTTTGGTAAGTGGAAGTGATTTGTTTATTATCACCTATAAAAGAATAATTTCAAAATAATAAAATATTAGATACAAAATTTCAAGTTATAAAAGAGAGAAGGGCCTTGAATTTTAAAAAAAAGGCTTGTAGCTCCTCCCACTATAAACATATTTTCATAATACGCGCCGTATGATATTACCGTGCTCGTGCGTGTACAGTGTGACAAAAATAAGGTAAATAATAATAAATTCATTTATTTATGTTGTCTCATCGAATATTCGTAGTCATTATTCCGAAAATTATTCCTTGCGAAAGTATATTTTTGTACAAATGGATTTTTCATTTAAATACTGAAGTGCCAGGAGAACGCGTGATCTTGAAATTAAAAAAAAATATTCGTCTGCGGCGCAGAGAGGGCCTTCGCACCACTGAACCTCCCCTTTGGGGCCGCGTGGATTCTGCTTCACCCACTCCCAAAGTCACGACCCGCCACTGTCAGGCAGGCCAGATAAACCGCTTAATTTCAAGTGGCCCTCAGAAAACTATCTATGTATCTATCATCTATGTTCTTGGGATAATTTTCTCAAATGACAAAACAATGATGTTAATAGGAGTGATTTAGAGGCTTTTTGTGATTTTGAAAGACATTTTAGTGTATAATAGTTACTGTAACTCCATTTTAGCGTTATTTCTAATGATTTTAAGCAGAAGTAAGTATTTTTTATTTATAAAATTGCATTTTTTTTGTTGTTGAGAAAACATCTTTTGTTTTTCAACACGGGCAGTTTTTTCCCGGACGGGGAAAGTCAGACGTTCTGCCATAAAAAATTTGCAAAACTTTTGGCTCCGCTGAAGAATACACAGTATCCTCAAAGAGAATACCTGACCCATGTTTCTGTTGCTACTATTCATCGTATTCGGGGAAAGTCTGAAAAAATGAGGCTGGGGGCAAATCGAGTTGGCCGGTGTGGCCGGAAACGCCTTACAACACCTCGAGGTGACAGAAAAATTGGAGACATTTGTCTGCAGAACCGAAAAAAAGGTAGAAAAGTGTTGACCAAGTTAGTTCAGGTTCAACTTATCTGAACGAACAGTTCAAAGGCGCTTGGTGGAGCAAGAGTTTAAATGCTGCATGCGAAAAAGCCCAGATTAGCAGAAGCCATGAAGAAAAAGCGACTGGATGGGGCTAGGAATCATCGTCATTTGACATCAGATGACTGGAAAAACGTGAAGCTTGTTAATATTCAATATTGCTAATGAAAGCTCAACGCTCTCCTAATTTTTCAGGTTTACTTCTCAGACTTTGAAATACTAGCAGATAAGACAACTTTTGTTCGGAGACGACCTGGTGAGAAATTTCATTGGGGCTGCATAGTCGCCTTTACATTGTAGAGGGAACCATCCGCCAAGACCACCATATCAACATTATCAGAACGAGAATGTTACCTCATGTAGTTTCAGAATGAGCAACATTTCTGGTTTATGCATGGGTCCGCTCCTTGCCATAAGGCCAAAAGGGTAACAGCTTACTGCTCAAACAATCAACGCTTTGCCGTAGCCTGGCAACTCTCCAGATCTCACCTAATAGAAAACCTCTGTAAGCTAAGCTGACAAAACGGGAAGTCTCCAAAGGGATTGTAACAAATAAGCAACAGCTCATTGTGACTCATCAGTGTGTGGCACCATGATAAAATAAAAGTCTGGACGGAGCAAGTGCACTATGGTAGTAAATTTTCATTAACAAAATGTTTTTAATAACAAATATTTTTTTTAAAGAAAGCAGGCATGACATTTGGTTACAAATGAAAATGTACAAAAATTTTCCGAAAATAAACTTAAAATGCTCCCGAAAAAAACTGGTTCCTGGCCAATGAACGTTAGGTTAATAGCAAATTGAGGTATTGAAATTTGAAACTTTAATGAAAATTCGTTACCATGACGCACTTGCTGCGTCCAGTGAAAATTTAAATCGGTTGACAAACAACAAGCACTTGTGAAGCCACGGGAAAAGTCTACAGCTGTATTAAGTATGTAATAGTTTCGCTAAGTTACACAATCTGATCAGATAACGGTAAAATGAAATAAGACTAAAAAAAAAATAAAATAAAAGTGAAGTCACTAACTGGGATTAGAACGCCTGTTATAGGACTCCATTATTAAATCCACACTGCTTTCTTTACATCTCGGCTATTGTCGACATGACAGAAGTATGTACCAACAGGTCAGGTCAGGTCACTCTAGTATATTAATTTTCTAACGTCTTGATTATTTACACCCCAATTTTTGTTTAAAATTCTTTCTTTTTTTTCCCTCATATTTCAGCGAAATGAAGAAAAATAACGGCTGAGACACAGATCTAGAAGCTTGTTAGTCATTTCGAGCCGTATTTTTAACTGATAAAGCGCTAATGGCTACTAATGTACGACTACCCGAATTACCAATCTTGACGTTTCAACTTTTTTTTATTCAGAGGCTTGTAATTTCGTTGTCTTTTAACATACACATATGAATTTTGGTACAAAGGATACTCTTTATGGCAGAAACCAGCGTACCAAATTTGATTACCATAGCTTTTTAATTTTCGGAGATATGAATTTTTTTCGAAAGAAAACCCAACATTTTCCCGGAAAACCTTGTCCCATTTTCCTGCTAACGAACTTATCCAAGCCATTTACAAAAGGAAGGTGCTCACCAAATTTGATCAACATCCGCCTATTATTTTTTGAGTTATCGGTGTGAGATATATATATATATATATATATATATATATATATATATATATATATATATATATATATATATATATATATATATATATATATATATATAAGATCTAAAAATGTAAACTGGCCCCGGATATGGGTTTTACGAGTCCTAGTTTGCGCTCATTTGAAGAAATTTTTTCAAAAATCAGAAAATGCTCCTAGTTGCATAGAAAGCATGCCACGTAGGATCCAGACAGTCATTGCTGAGACGATGCGACAAAATATTGAAAATGTTTTTATTTTTTTGAATAATTTTTGCAATTGTTATCAATAAGCTAGATAACTGTCTTTACTTTGTTGTTATTCACATAAATCATTAGTCTTATAATAATTCCTACACTGTTTTTCTTGGCCACACTGTGTGTGTGTGTGTGTGTGTCACGTGCGTGCTTGATATATATATATATATATATATATATATATATATATATATATATATATATATATATATATATATATATATATATATATATATATATATATATATATATATATATATATATATATATATATATATATATATATATATAGTATTGCAATTTTCGCTTTACACGTATTAATAAAAACTTCTGGCTTCCATATATTAAGTCATAAATAGCACACTCAAGTAATTCCAGCCAATTATGCGGCATAATTATTATTTTTAGTAATTATTGTTTGATTTTGCTGGCTTCCATATTCAAGGTTAGCTAAACAATTCTTTATTGGTTTTCAGAATGCCTCGCCACGTAATAGTGATCTTACCTTCACAGAGGGAGATGCGACGATTGAAGGTAGCGGCAATGATGTCGAATCTACACATGATCTGGAATCCAGTGGATCTGGTTATGGACCAGATGATGAAGATACACCTATAGTTCGAAAACCACCAAATAACGGCATTACTAGAAAAGGTTAGTTTTGTTCCCTTAAGCACTATAGCACATTATGTACAATGAATTCGTATGTACCAGGTACCATTAAAACTGATTGGTTGCAATATGCCAAAGAGTTAGAAAACAAGGTTATTATATAGGCACATAGCACGTATTATTTGGTACCACCCACTGTTTAGTCGAAAGTCCCTGCAATTAAAATTGCATTACCTGCTTTTAAAAAGACGGTGTGTTGTCATTAAGTATTATTTCTATGATAGAGCCACTGATTATGATTATTACAATTGAAACAACAAAGTACACAGAACGGGACCTCTTCATCGAAAATTTGATGTATACACTTTCATATGCGTCTAATTGTTACTCTGCTTGCTTAGTGGAAAAATAGCCAGTAAACATAAAACAGAGAATATACGACTTTCAGAAAAGAGAAAACGGACAAATCCGTTGTCTGCTTGCCATTTGAACCGCCAATCATTACAGGTTTTAATAGCATTTTTAAGAAAGTCAATTTGCAGCTAACATTTTTTGCAAATCATACATTGAAAAATTTGTTAGGCGACCCAAAGGATTGAAAGACATAGAAATGTCGGGAATTTATGAAATGGTTTGTAAGGATTGTGCACTTAAATATATTAGGCAAACTAAAAGATCTATTGAAACTGGATTTAAAGAACATTTAGGGCAACTGAGATATATCACTATTAATAGATCACGTATTGCCAAACATATTGGATAATAATCAACATGTAGATCAAGAAAATCTTCAGCTAATCAGGCAATTGCGACAGTTAGGCGCATTTGAAAGTATATATATATATATATATATATATATATATATATATATATATATATATATATATATATATATATATACATATATACATACATGCTAAGTGCGTACGAGTGTAGATCAAATATAAAGCAAAAATTTTATTTTAACGCTCGTTAGATAAAGGGAGTGGCGCGATGTCTTGGTATATTTATATTAGGTGGGGATGTAAAGAGGTGACTCCATAGGCGCGGCTCGTTAAGGCTAATTATTAGTCCGTAGCATCATGTCTGAGGAGCAAAAGGTACACACGTCCGTTGGGCAACGCATTGTTATTAAATTTTTGTCGCGGGAGTGCGTAAAACCCGCCGACATTTGCTTCGATTTACTGCACAATTTGGCAACAAAATCCTTTGAAAGTCCCAAGTATATGACTGACATAACAAATTTTCAAGTGGCCGAGAATCAGTGGCAAACGAGGGTCATGCACGCAGACCCCGGACAAGCATCAGTGAGGCGAACATTCGTGGAGTCCGTGATCTGATTGACCTGACCTTGCAGTATCACAAATTACTGCAGTTGGAATATCATACGGAAGCGCACAATCGATCTATTCGAATTACCTGAGTTACCGACAAGTTTCAGCAAGATGGCTTCGCCTTGTGACGGAAGATCAGGAAGCAAACGGTTTTGCAGTTTGTGAAAGGCTTTTGGCGCGATATGGAGCAGAGGAGGGTAATTTTTTACGAGACGTGGGTACATCATTACACCCCGGAATTTAAACAAGCCAGCATGGAGTGGCGAAAACCCGGAGAAGACGCACCTCGAAAATCCAAAACTCGTCTTTCTGCTGGCAAAGCCCTTGCCACTGTCTTTTTGGAATTGCAAAGGCGTACTGCTTATTGATTCCCTTTATGAACAGCGTACAGTTAACGCCGCCTACTACTGCCAGCTCCTTGAATGAAGGAAAACTGTCTTTTCGGCGAAAAAGACGAGATTTGCCTATCAGCAGTGTAATTCTTCTTCACGACCACGCTCGGCCACATACGGCTGCTTTGATCCAAGAAAAACTGGAAACAACCATTGGGAAACACTGGAACATCCGCCCTAGATTTTTCACCAGTACTTTATAATAATAATAATAATAATATATTTGATCAACGTGATATATACACAATGTATGTATGACATGTATACATACAATATACAAAAGTAAACACACATATAAACTCCATTATAAAAATAACACTAACTATATATATATATATATATATATATATATATATATATATATATATATATATATATATATATATATATATATATATATATATATATATATATATATATATATATATATATATATATATATATATATATATATATATATATATATATATATATATATAAAGCTCTTAAATGAATAAAACGGACCCCTTAAAATATAATCTGGCTAAAAATAACACCATTTATTCTCAGCGATTGCTAAAAAAAGATTGACAACAAGCAAATATTAAATATCGTTTAAAAATTCTTCAATGTTATGGTAAGATTTTATCTTTAAAAATGCTTGAACCTAATTTTTAAAACTACGTCTGCTCAAGTTTTTAAAAACATAATGCAGTTTATTCCACTGTAATAATGAGACTTTTCAAATCTAGCAGTCGAATGTGAAGGGGGGCTTCAATTCTAAGCGATTTCTGCTAGGGTAAGAATGAATGTCATTATTTCGCTCAACTGAAGAAAGATTCTTGTAAATAAGCAACAAACACTTATAAATATATAGGCATGGTAGTGACTAGTGGCATTATATTATATTTAATTTTTAAAAAATGGTCGGCAAGACTCGGTTCGCTTAATCTTAGGATCCTTTTCTGCTGTATAAATATTCGGCCAGACTGGACTGCGCTACCCCAAAAAAACATATAATATGACAACACCGAATAAACAACTAATTTCACACCAACATACTCCAAACTATCAGTAACACCGAACAAATAAAATTGATCATATAACAATATTTTACATACATGCAAACACCTCCACCCATTCGACTATCCCGGCAAACACTGTGAAGAAGATATCCATCGACGTGGGCAGAACTCTCGGTGAAATTACTCAGCCAGGTTTCACTTACCCACAGAATGTCAAAGCCAGACAAGAGCTGCTTAAGCTGGTGAATTTTAGGAATAAGAGATCGGATATTTACGTGACGTGACCTATACGAAATGAGTTGTGTGTTGTCATGTCCAGTTATTTACAATATCATACAGTAAACACTAGATGGTAACATTGAAAGTCACTGCATTTATACTTGAATCGAACTATACATAATAGAAGAAAAAAAATCAGTATACACTTTAGTTGTGAATAAATACACCCACCAATGCATAGATGAAAATAAATAAATAAATCTAAAATCGAACAAAATTTATATCACTATCTGAAGAGGTATACACTCTCTTACAAAATTACTGGTATACTTAAATTAAAACTTACACAGAAACATTTGGACAAATATACGTACGAAAACAGACTGAGTTTGCACAAGGAGAAGATTTCAAACTACAATAAACATATGAACATATGACTATCAAGTAATTCAAAAATAAATTGTAACCATTTAGTACAAATAAACCTTATTAATCAGTTCTCTTTTTAGCGAGAAAATTTTCTTGTGGTGCAGTGTCAGTTTTTTCACATTGGTTCCTTCGGCTACTTGAGCTACTTCTCAAAGTGTCTTTTCTTTTTACAGGACCAACACTTGGAATGGCTTAGCCGTTGAAACTAACTTTTCTCTCCTTACAAACTCTTCTTCGTGTAGTACGTCTTGATGTGTAGATGATGGCGTGTGAGGACAATCAGCTGGACGCCCTTGCAATTCAACATAGTCTAAATACTTATTATTGTCCACAACATCGCCTTCCAAGCTATCTAGTTGGTAAACTTCACCATTAACATGGAGTTTGTTATTCTTTATATAAGCATTCAGTTTTTGTTCCATGGCTAGCTTTAAATGTTTGACAAGAACTTTCCTTTTCATCTAATCTTCCCTTGTCAAATCATTAGCAATATAAACCCCACTCCCTTTCAACTTACCAACTTCTTTCATCAATTTAACCTTTTTCAGATACAATGAAAATTCAACTACTATTGGTTTATTAACACCTTTACTAATTACGTATACGTTGCTTATTGCATAGCCGGGTATGTGAATATTTAGTAGAACCTTGATCTTTTCGCCTACAAATCCTGACGTAACTTCATTACTCAGCGCTCTTGATACTAAATATTACTATGTTTTTCTTTATTGATCGTCTCTGTAGAGCTTCAATTTTTTTAAATATTAGGCATTTTCTTTTTCTAATCGTGATATTTCCTCTTCAAATTTTTTACATTTTTTCCATGACTCAAATGACTGCTTCAATTCCAATTTGTTGTTATTGACAATGTCAAAAATTGTTTAGAGCGTTATATTTCCACTTGCCGAGAAGTATCAACTGGGCAGATGAGATATCACGGGCAATAAATTCAAATTTTGTGTTTTTCTTGCCCATGATTGACGAGTTATTTTACAAATATTTACGCTTAATGCTTCTATCCCACATCTAATGGCATATATCTTTTGCAGAAATGAACTGCACACTAACACAACTGTTTCGTGTAAAATGCCACTTTTAAATGTATATCTTTCCACTCTAGAATCAACTGTTAAAGCGAACTAAAATATAAACATATTATATATATATATATATATATATATATATATATATATATATATATATATATATATATATATATATATATATATATATATATATAGCGTGTATTTAAATGAAGAGGCACAAATAATACCAGAGAATCCTTTGGTGCAAATAAGTTGATTTAACCTAACATACCTATATCCCAAGTCGCATAATAAAAAATATGTCAAGAATGTCAGTCACAAATAGAAAAAGGTTTTTCCTTAATAATTTCTAAAGTTTTAGTCAGACATGTTTCAAATTTTATAGCGAGACATTTTTCAGGAAAATAATCATTAATGGCTGTCGCTACGCGGCGCCCTCTACATGCAACGTTGTGCATTAAATATGCATTAACTTTTTTCTCAGCCCTCGTATACAACTTTTAGTAACAAAATATGAAATATTGGATTTTTTTGAACAAAAAAAGGTATACTTATTGAAAATGGTTCAAGTCAACCGTTGGTGAAATTGATTTTATATATTAGTATTTCGGATTTATCCCCCCAGGATGTTAACGTCCAAAACTGCCATTTTGCGAAGAAATTCAGAACTTATTCATCATAGCATATCCGTAATTTAAAATTATGTGTCTAAAGATGGCCAAACATTTTCAGAAACCTTTAATTTCCTGGAAAATAACTTTTAATTTTTTTGCACTAAAAACAGCATTAAAATCGTGCTGCTATGGCGACTTAATAGCAAAGCAATCTAGTAGATAAATAAATGTCATTTGATAATAAATAGTAATTATTAAAAGTCAGTTTAATAAATTATCAAGTGTTAATTGATTTTATTCGCTTTTTACTTCGATATTAAAGAGGTTTACAATTTAATAATGTGCCAAATTACACTTGACGAGTATGTTGATATGTTGTAAGCATTTTTTGAATGTTACAAGAATTGTGCTGCTGCCTTAAGACTGTATCATACCCGATATCCCAATCGCCGCGTTCCCAGTGGAAAAACTTTTGCGGCGGTAGAAAGAAGGCTTAGAGAAAACAGACAAATTCCACCTCGACGTGAAGTAACTGGAAAAAGACGTCTGATTCGCAATGTAAGTCTTAAAGAAGTTGTCCTTGGCAGTTCAGATCACCATTCTGAGACAAGTACAAGGAAATTGTCAGCACAGTACAATGTTTCTCATACCACAAGATCGGAGATTGCTCATGATAATCTTTTTACTCCTACGACCAACAACCTCTGCAATAATTGGCTGCTGTGGATTTACCTAACAGGGTAGATTTGTGTCGATGGTATATGAATGTTTCAAAGACATGGTTTAGTAAACCATCACAATATTGACTCATGGTCTGATGAAAACCCCCACCAAGTTTGTAAATCAAGATTTCAGCATAATTTTTGTTCAAATGTATGGGCAGGAATTATAGGAAATTATTTTAGTGGTTCCTTTATTCTTCCTCGGCGTCTCGGTGCAGCAGAATATCTGAGATTTTTAAATAAGCAACTCCAAATATTGCTTGAAGAGGTGCCACTAGCAACCCGGAAAGCATGTGGTACGCGCACAACGGAGCACCTGTCCATAATAGAGTAGGCTGTTAGGCAATGGTTAAATTTTAATTTTCCTGGGAGATGGGTAGGTCTAGGGAATGATGCACCCGTCAAATGGTCTACGCGATCACCGGACCTCACAGCGACGGACTACTTTTTATGGCGTCGCCTAAAAATATTGTTTATTCCAACCCTATGCGCCGTCAAAGAATTTTTTTAGCTGATGAGGAAGTAAAGAACGACGAACATTTTTGCGAGGGTACGTCGTAATTTTAATCGTAGAATTAGACTATGTTTACCAGAAAATGGAAACTACTTCGAAAATATCATTTGAGTTATCTTTATTTTTAAAATAAATGTTAGTTAATTGTTCTTTTAGATTATGTATTTTTATTGTTTTGTGTGACTTGGTTTTTTCTAGTTTTGTTCTGTTCTTTAAATAGTTGCTGTTAAACTGACAATAAATATGTATTTTGGAACAGATTTCTTTAGTGTGGAGTTCAAATATCTTCATACCTAAGAGAATACATTTTTATGGAAAATAAGGACTCAAAAACACAGTAGTTACGGAAATTATCTAATTTAAACAAGTGTATACCCGATCGCTTTGCTAAAGTCGCCATAGCAGCATGATTTTAATAGTTTTTAGTGCAAAAAAAAACTAAAAGGTTTTGTTTTTTCAGGGAATTATGGGCTTAATGAAAGTTTTCTTACATTTAGACACATAATTTTAAGATACAGATACTCTATGAAGCAATGAGTTTTGAATTTCTGAACAAAAAAGTCCGTTTTGGACGTTAATATTCCTGGAGGTATAAATCGGAAATACTAATTTATAAAATAAAAAATATCTCCACAACGGTTAACTTAAACGATTTTCAATAAGTGTACCTACCCTTTAGCGAATTTTTATTTTAAAAAATTCACCAATAGAGAGGTATCGATGGTGACTTTGCAAAAAAATTCAAATGAGCGGGAATTTGGGCCCCTAGAACCGACAACCAAGGTCCGTTTGAATTTTTAGTAAATTTTCGTAGAAACAATTCACTAATGGGGAGATCCCGACTTCTGAATTTTGAAAAAAAAATTCAAATGAACGTAGGACCCCTAGAACCCATATCCAGGGTGTGTGGATGTGTGTGTGTGTGTGTGTGTGTGTGTGTGTGTGTCTATTACACCGATAACTCTAAAAATAATGGGCCGATTTTGATACAATTTGGCATGTACCTTGGTTAAAGGAAATTAAAGGCTTTTACTACCGGACAAACTGATTTATTCTCAAAACTGGGTTTTGAGAATAAATCAGTTTGTCTGGTAGTAAAAGCCTTTAATTTCCTTTAACCATGTCAAACCCAGACGTTATGGCGTTTAGAAATAATGGCATGTATCTTCCTTTTGTAAGTGACTTGGATAAGTTCGTTAGCCAAGAAAAGCGAACAAGGTTTTCCGGAAAAATTTTGGGTTTTTTTTTTCAGAAAAAAATTGTATCTCCAAAAATAAAAAAGCTATGGTATAAAAAGTAAACTATATACCAAAATTTAGATTTCTATGTTACAAGAGAAATGTTATAAAAAATATTTGAGGACAGAATTTCTATGAAGATTCACTACCATAATGCACTTGCTGCGTCCAGACTTTTTAGTGAATTTTCGTAGAAAAAATTCACTAATGGGGAGATCCCGACTTTTGAATTTTGAAAACATTTTTGCAAATGAGCGCGAACTAGGACCCCTAGAACCCATATCCGGGGTCAGTGTCCATTTTTATATGTTATATATATATATATATATATATATATATATATATATATATATATATATATATATATATATATATATATATATATATATATATATATGTATGTATGTATGTATGTATGTATGTATGTATCACACCGATAACTCAAAAAATAATGGGCCGATTTTGATAAAATTTGGCATATACGTTTCTTTTGTAAATGGCTTGGATAAGTTCGTTAGTCAGGAAAATCGGACGAGGTTTTCCGGGAAAATTTTGAATTTTCATCCGAAAAAAATTCTTATCTCAAAAAGTAATAAGCCGATTTTAATAAAATTTTGCATGTACTTTCCTTTTGTAAATGGCTTTGACAAGTTTGTTAGTCAGGAAAATCGGACGAGGTTTTCCGGAAAATTTTGAGTTTTCATTCGAACAAATTTTTATCTCAAAGAATAATGGGCCGATTTTGATAAAATTTGGCATGTACCTTCCTTTTGTAAATGGCTTTGATAAGTTCGTTAATCAGAAAAATCGGACGAGGTTTTTTCGGAAAAATTTTGAGTTTTCATTTGAAAAAAATTTTTATCTTAAAAAATAAAAAATCTATGATAACCAAATTTGGTAGGTATTATATGTTTATACGGATGTAGTTATGTATGTATCCGAGCGATAACTCGAAAAATACTGTAGTGATTTGAACGAATCTTGGCACATATCTTCATTTTGTTAAGGCCGCAGACGAGTTCGTTGGTCAACCCGATCGGACCAGTTTTTTCTATATATAAAAAAATGGTATCTAAAAAAATAACAAAGTTATTTTGATGAAATGTGTTAGGTATGTTGCCCCTATAAATACCTTACTATATACCAAAATTTAATTTTCTGGGTTTATAACAAATTGAGTTATTCAAATGTGAAGCATTTAATAAAAATCCGTTACCATAAAGCTTGCTGCGTTCCTAATTTTTTTGTTCAAGAAAGTACAATATTTTATATGTTGTTACTAAAGGATGTATACGAGGGATGAGGAGAAAGTTAATGTATATTTAATGCATAACATTGCCTGGGAAGGGCGCCTAGTACGCGACAGACAAATTATTTTATTATTTTTCCAAACCGGAAAAAATGTCTCGCTATAAAATTTGTAACATGTCTAACTAAAACTTTATAAATCATTAAGAAAAACCTATTTTTTTATTTGTCACTGACACCATGCGACTCTTTTATCCGACTTGGGGTATAGGTATGTTAGGTTAAATCAAGTTATTTTCACCAAAGGAATCTGGTATCATTTGTGCCACTTTATTTAAAAACACCCTGCATATATATATATATATATATATATATATATATATATATATATATATATATATATATATATATATATATATATATATATATATATATATATATATATATATATATATATATATATATATATATATATATACACACACACACACACACACACAGGGTCGCTGATAAGTCTGGAAACGGTCGATTATCCGGGAAAATATACAAGGTGTCGAAAAAAGTTTTATACAAAAGTTTTTGGGTTCTTCAATGTCTACTAGGCGGTGATAATTTCATTTATACAGGGTTGGTCATACAGGCGTGGCACACCAATATTAATTTTTTTTTAATGGAACACCCTATATATTATTCGATATTTCAATCCTTCTCTTAATTTTGAGCAACATTTATCAGAAGCATGATGTACATAAACTCAATCGTTTCCGGGTAAAAAAATAAATAAAAATAAACGCTATTGTTTTTAAAATCTATTGGATGAAGAACAAAAATAAATGAAAAGTAGAATATCTCTTGAAAACAATCTGTGAGTGTGAAAAGAACCGGTTGCGATGTTTTTAACATTGTTTGGAATCCTATTTTATAAGATGTTCAAAGTGTTCTCCATTGACCTCCTGACAATAATGAATTCGCTTAACAAAACATTGTACTGCATTTACAAGAGCGTTTTGAGGAATGTTATTAATTTCATGCACAATCCTTGCTTGCAACTCTTCAATATTCTGCGGTCTATTTTGGTAAATTAAATTTTTTACATGACCCCACAAAAAAAAGTCAAGCGGCGTCATGTCGGGAGACCTAGCTGGCCATTCAATAGTTCCCCTGCGCCCTATCCATCTGCCAGGAAAGGTTTGATTCAGATATTCCCGTACCTCAATTCCAAAATGAAGGGGTGCCCCATTCTGCTGAAACCATATTTCTTCCGCTGGTAGATTTGGGTCGTTATTGTTCGGAAATAATCGACTTACGTCTGGAACAATTGATTCTTGCAAAAGTGTCAAATATCGAGCAGAGTTCAAATTACCGTGTATAAAATAAGGTCCTATGATATGTCCACCAATAATAGCACACCAAACATTTACTTTTTGCGGTCTTTGGGTGTGAATTTGTTCCATCCAATGTGGGTTTTCGTCTGACCAGTACCTACAGTTGTGTCGGTTGACTTGTCCATTCAAACAAAATGTAGATTCGTCGGAAAACAAAATGTGGTTGGCAAAGTTAAAATTTTGGCGTAACTTCTCCATAATAAGTTCACAGAACTCGATTCTGCGATCAAAATCGTCTTCACTCAGTTCTTGCAATAAATGAATTTTATATGGACGGAACTTTTCCCGCTTCGTAATCTTTTGAATTGAATATCGACTCATATTGTGATTTAAAGCCAATTGCTGTGCCGAAGTTTTCGGATTTTCCACCACATCCAATATTACATTCAAAGAATTTTCTTCATTTGTAACGGTTACTGGCCTTCCAGTTCTAGGTTTATCCTTGATACCGCCAGTTTCGTGAAAACGATGCAAAGTTTTCGAAACTGTGGATTTGGAGATCGATTCCCGCTCAGGATGCAACTCATTGAACATAATCACCACTTGAGCAAAACTTTGTGTTCTATCACCGTACCCTATCATCATTAAAATTTCGATACGTTCGGTTTCACTTAAACTTGCCATTTTGCACAAAAACTGTTGACACTAAATTACTAATGTTTCAAAACTGTTGACACTGAATGAATGTTTGACATTCGTTGTCCTGGAAACATTTTAAAACAAAAGAATAATACTGCGTTTCTTATGGGCATCTTATCTTATCTTGGGATTCCAAACAATGTTAAAAACATCGCAACCGGTTCTTTTCACACTCACAGATTGTTTTCAAGAGATATTCTACTTTTCATTTATTTTTGCTCTTCATCCAATAGATTTTAAAAACAGTAGCGTTTATTTTTATTTATTTTTTTACCCGGAAACGATTGAGTTTAGGTACATTATGCTTCTCATAAATGTTGCTCAAAATTAAGAGAAGGATTGAAATATCGAATAATATATAGGGTGTTCCATTAAAAAAAAATTAATATTGGTGTGCCACGCCTGTATGACCAACCCTGTATAAATAAAATTATCACCGCCTAGTAGACATTGAAGAACCCAAAAACTTTTGTATAAAACTTTTTTCGACACCTTGTATATTTTCCCGGATAATCGACCGTTTCCAGACTTATCAGCGACCCTGTATGTATATATATATATATATATATATATATATATATATATATATATATATATATATATATATATATATATATATATATATATATATATATATATATACATATATACATATATACATACAGTGTGGAACAGCCAAATGGAATAAATTCGATAACGGATAAATGAGGGCGTGTTGGGAAAAACGCTTGGACACGTCGATTTGTATTTTTAACTGCGCATCTTTTTCAAGAAAAAAAAATTATATAGGGTGCGTCATGTGACAGTGGCCAATACCAACTTTCTTATTTTAAATACAAGCCCCTGTATATTATTAATTTTTTGGATTCTTCAGAAAATTCTAGACATAATTCATGTACAATGTTCTATACCTATCTTCAACTGTTTCGGAAATATTAAGTATTTTCAGATTTATTACAAAAATTAACATTAAAAATAGAAAATTATTTTATTTCACAAATTCGCTACATTGCATTCAATACTTATTTCCCATTCAGCTCTTGATAATGAGAAAGTAAACAAAAACCATTCCTGCGTTTCTTTTTACTGATATGAAATAAAACAAAAACAGTTTTCTTTCTGTTCGTATAAAACTCGTAGCCTTAGCAACTTGTTGTCTGCCTGCATGACCGTAGTGATTAGTGTCAGTGCTATTGTCGTTTGAATTTCGTTAACTGTACGTAATAATATCAGAAAAATGGTTCATTTAACAGAAATGCACAAAATAACCATTCTACAAATGATTGGTTATGGAGATAACACACGGACACAGATGGAAGTGTCTCGCTTATTTCACGAAAAATTTCCAAATTTGCCGCCTGTATCCCAAGGAACAATTAGCAAAATAGAAAAGCAGTTTCGCGAGCTTGGTCATGTGAGACAGATAAAAAAAGTAGCTGCCAATGCAGTAAGTGATGATACGAAATTGGATATTACGCTTGAGTTTCAAGAAAACCCACATACTTCTGGTCGACAAGCAGCCCAACTATTCAACGTTAGCCACACAGCAATTTTTCGAACATTAAAGGAAAGTAAAATGCATCCCTATAAAATGATACCAACTCAGGAGCTCATGGAGGACGATTTCGATAGGAGAACGTATTTTTGTGAACAAATGATGACAATGTTAGATAACAATGTGATCCAATTAGAAGATGTTTTGTTTTCTGATGAGAGCACATTTACACTTCACGGTCATGTTAATCGTCAAAATTGCCGCTATTGGTCTAATGAGAATCCTCATTGGATGAGAGAGGAACATACGCAATATCCTGAAAAAGTTAATGTTTGGGCAGGAATTGTTGGAAATCATATCGTAGGTCCCTTTTTCATTGATGGCAACTTGAATGGGGATAAATATTTAGAACTGCTCCAAAATAATGTCGTGCCAACTTTGACAAACTTATATCCAGATCCAGCAAACCCACAAGTTCCTGCCAATAAAATATGGTTTCAGCAAGATGGAGCACCGCCCCATTACCAAATCATTGTCCGGCAGTACCTGAACCAAATTTTTCCAAATCGGTGGATAGGGAGGCGCGGATCGATAGAATGGCCAGCACGATCTCCTGATCTGTCGCTATTAGACTACTTTTTGTGGGGATATGTCAAAAGTATTGTATACAAAACTAAGCCCCTCAACTTAGATGACTTAAAAAGACGAATCACGCTTGCGATTAGATCAGTCACGCCTGAGATGTTGAGTAATGTTAGAAGACATTTCTATACCAGATTAGCATGTTGCCAAGATGTTCGTGGCGAGCATTTTGAACATTTACTACATTGACATTATTTTTTTTTTGTTTTTTTAAATTATTAAGAAATAATCAGTATTTCTTATTAGAATTTGTGAAATAAAATAATTTTCTATTTTTAATGTTAATTTTTGTAATAAATCTGAAAATACTTAATATTTCCGAAACAGTTGAAGATAGGTATAGGACATTGTACATGAATTATGTCTAGAATTTTCTGAAGAATCCAAAAAATTAATAATATACAGGGGCTTGTATTTAAAATAAGAAAGTTGGTATTGGCCACTGTCACATGACGCACCCTATATAATTTTTTTTTCTTGAAAAAGATGCGCAGTTAAAAATACAAATCGACGTGTCCAAGCGTTTTTCCCAACACGTCCTCATTTATCCGTTATCGAATTTATTCCATTTGGCTGTTCCACACTGTATATACATACATACAGGTTAGTAAAAAGTATGGAAAGGCTCTTGTATTTCTTGAAATGTTCGTTATTCAAAAAAATTAACAAAAGTTTTTCGACATATTTTATGCTAGCTCTCAGTTGTTCCTAGCGTAAACAACCTTGTTATGGAAACTTTTTTTTTAATGGCAAGAAATGTTTCTTTTTTCATTTTCGGTAACTAATCGGATTCCATTAGAAAAAAAATAAGGAAAAAATAACTTTCTTAAAAATTACCTCCTTCGGTTGGATTTTATTATTCAATTTCTAGTCACCCATTGAAAAAATGTGACAGTATTTGTAGCTGTCAATTGCAAACATTGTTGGTGGTCAGTTATGTGCAGTTTGTAATACTTAGAGTCTAACATTAGAAAATTGGGAACTTTTACAATTTTTTTTTGTTACTTTAACGTAGGCCTATTTCCGCGACTATGGCCAATCACCGACGCCAGAGAGCAGTTTTATCTCACTATCCTGGAAATTTTGCCGAACCCCTGCCTTTCTGTACGGGGGGTAGGGATCTTTAACGTGTCCAACATCGCACGGACACGGGACCGGCGGCTTTACGCCCCCTTCGAAGGGCGGAACGTGCAGACATTCAACTTTTTTTTTTACAGTTTGTACTGAAAAAGTGAAATGGAGACCCTGGGAACCGAATCCCTTCGGTTCAGAGGCACACGTTCTTACCCCTGGACCATCGATGCTCCTAACTTTTACAATTTAATAATGGTTAATATTACGGCAGAATTTAGCCAAAAGTTAAGATTTGAAAGATTAATGATGATGGGCTACGGTGACAGGAAACGTAGTTATAAAGAAGTGTGTATGCTTTTTTAGAAGATGTATTCTATTGGTCACAATTTAATGAAGGGGATGTTTCCAAATTATTGAAAAAATTTAACTAAACTGGTAGTGTCAAAGATAAACTAACAATAAAAAGACCAAAAACGACTGCAGCTGGTAATAGGACATTAGGTGTATTGTTGTCGTTTTATAAAAACCTTCATCTCTCTATAAATGAAGTTGTTACATTACACATTGTTCACAAAAATCTGTAGAGCCTCGGTGGTTCAGGGGTAAGAACGTGTGCCTCTGAACCGAAGGGTACTGGGTTCGATCCCAGGGTACTCCTTTCACTTTTTCAGTACATACTGTAACATTCACATCAACCGAAGTTCTGGCATTATATTTGAGCAAGTTGAATCTTTGCACGTTCCGCCCTTCGGAGGGGGCGTAAAGCCGTCGGTCCCGTGTCCGTGCGATGTTGGGCACGTTAAAGATCCCTACCCTTCTTACAGAAAGGCGGGGGTTCGGCAAAATTTCCAGGATAGTGAGGTGAAACTGCTCCCTGGCGTCGGTGATTGGCCATAGTCGCGGAAATAGGCCGACGTTAAAGAAACAACAACACACACACACACAAAAATCTGTGATAAATTTGCTAAAAAAAAAAATTCACCCATACAAAGTACAACTTGTACAAGAACTTGTAGGTGGCGATTTTGAGAGGCGTGTTAATATTATGATAGGCAAATTAATGAGATTCCGGGCTGGTAGAAACATTGTTTTCTCAGATGAAGCTACTTTTACACTGCATGGATTTATTAATGAACAAAATTATCGTTATTAGTGCCAGCAAAATACACATTGGATGCTGGAGGCTCCAACCCAGTGACCACAAAAAAATTAATAAATGGGTTGGTATACTAAACAGCAGTATTATTGGCCCGTTCTTCATTTGGGAAAATCTAACATCTGAAAAATATTTAAATTTATTAATAGAAAAAATTAACGCTGCTGTGTATGCAGTGAGCCCATTTATTCAAGTTTGGTTCCAGCAAGATGGAGCTCTTAGTCATTTTGGGAGACGCGTTCGGCAATATTTGGATGAAGTTTTCGCAGAAAAGTTGATAAGGCGCGGTGGTACTCTTGAGTGGTCTGCTCGCTTTCCTGATTTGACGCCATGTGAGTTTTTCTGTGGGGTCACGTAAGGAATGTTTTCTACAAAGACAGGCCATTGAATCTGAAGAACTTGAAAGCTGGAATTATTACCGAAACGAGACTGATTGTGCATTCCAGCTTAATTAATTCCTTTGAAACCCGAGTTCAGTTGTGTACTAATACTAATAGACAACATTTTGAATATATAATTAGTTAATAATTATTAAAGCTGTTTCACTTTATTTTTTGTTTTGTCAGTTTCTTTTAGAATTAAAGTTAATTTTTTATTATGGAACCCGATTAAAACTGTATAGTGCCGTATCAAGAAAAAGACGTTGTTTCCGAAGATACAAACGAATCATATCTTACCATAAAAAAAAACTTGTTTACGCAACGAAAAATTGGATATCGCCAGTTTGTAGCAAAAAAATATATTTAAAAACTTTTGTTAAAACATTTTTTCTAAATAACGAATATCTCAAGAAATACAAGTGCCTTTTCATACTTTTGACTAACCCAGCATATATCCTTTTCTTTCATTATTTTTCTTTTAATTTAACCTCTTGGAAATAGCTGCAAAACAGGAGCAGGAAAGGTCGAGTTTCGAATAGGGTCGTAACACATAATCAAAACTCACAATTTTGATGTATATAAATTAATTACTAGTGCTAATAAAAGAAATCTGTCGAAAAATTTTGAAGTTTTGCGTTGTAATAAATTTTTTATAAAGAAATGAAAATTCACCCGCCAAAATGCTCATTTTAAAGTCCGTAGTTTGTGACATACTAGCCTCCATATCTGAATTACCAGCAGAGCCCCTGCAATGCCAAAAGCCATCAGTCATTCTAATATTTTAATTAAAATTAAAACAGCCACGCTAGCTGTCAGAGGAGCAACAAATCATAGGAACACGCTCCACCTATCTTAAGTTTTGACAGTTGTTTTTGTGGAACGTGTTTGCAAAACTTCCAGTGACACAAGGGGGCAAACCGCTCGTCGTCAGCGCCATCTTCCGTCGAAGGCATAAACTATGTGTATTTTGTGACTTAATAAGTTTTTAAATTCAAATGTATAAACCCGCTCACTCAAATATTTTAATGAATTTTCGTAAAAGATATTTATGGGGTTTTTGTGTAGAAATTTTTATTGCATTTTGTAGTCGTTTTTGGCGATTTTTTGTGAATTTTTTTTTCTAATTTTTGTGGGAAACGACAAATTTGCTTATAACAAGATCATAACTTTAAGACATCTGAATATTTCCTCCCGGGGAGCTAGAATAATACCCCCAGAACCCACATGCGAGGTCAGTTTCAATTTTTATGTGTTATGATTGCTCTTTTTTTTCCCAACAACACACCACGAGCGCTTACAGCCTAAATACTATCGTACCGTGGGTAATTTCTTAGCAGCCGCTTCTGCAATTGATGTGACATGTTGGTGCTAATTAAGATTTCGATCCACAGAAATGCCAACAAGAGAAAAGGACTCATTACTTTGAATAACTTGGTTGTTCATTGTGATGGGTCCAGGGCTGGTGTATCTCTTGTGAGAAAGAAAGCAAGACTTAGTTTTGGTGGGGTTGAATTGTACAAGATTTCTACTTCCCCAGTCAAATATTTTTTGGAGATCCACGGAGACAGAACCCTCCTTGAGTCTGCGATCCTCATCTAATTGGGCTAAAGAGGCTTAGAACATTGTATATTTGAATGGAGGGTGCTGTAGTCCGCGTAGCTGTGAACTGGGTTGGATGTGCTAGAGTGGAGGTCATTGATGTGGAGAAGAAACAAAGTAGGGGCTAAAGCTGAACCTTGAGGAACTCCTGCATTAATTGGATACAGTTTACAGGAATGGCCATCCACAGATATGGTCCTGTTGGAGAGGAAATTTGCTGTCCAGGTACAAAGTTTTGGTGGTAGGCCATAGGCCGGAAGTTTATTAAGCAGCGCTGCGTGCCAGACCTGGTCGAATGCTTTGGATATGTCTAGAGCAACAATCTGGGATTCACCGTGTTGTTCCATAGACTTGTTCCAAGAATGGGTGACAAAGGAAAGGAGGTCGGCAGTCGATCTGCGCTGACGGAATCCATACTGCCTGTCGTGGATTAGACTGTGTTTTTCAAGAAATTTTAGTAATTCGGTGTTTATATACTTTTCCATCACTTTAGAGACGACTGAAAGGAGAGAAATAGGCCTGTAGTTGCTAGGAAGCGCTTTGGATCCTTTCTGCATAGATGATTTCTATGAAAATTCACTACCATAATGCACTAGCTGTGTCCAGACTTTTTTCATTACTACACATAAGTATAAATATTTCTAATGCCATTTGTTTCCAAGTTTCCATGAGTGTAGCATATCTAAACACAGTTATACGCCGTATCATACAAATAAGCCTTTTCTGCTTGTGCTGTAATCAATATAATTTTTATTTCTTATAAATCTTAAATACCACTGCCGAATCTTGTTGATCAACTGTCGCTGGTAAAAAAGTTTTCTTACGTTTTCTACCTACCTTATTAAGTTTCCTACATTCCAGCAAGAAATCCGGCTAATATTCTTTGCTTTGTATACATATAATAGTAGCCACAATACGTGTATACATTTATTTTCTGTCTTCTATTACATACTGGTGTCATCAGATACAGACTGCAATTGCCAAGAGAAAATATTTATCACTAATTATCTGTAATGTATCTAGTCAATATTAAAACTTATAATTTTCGACTTTTCAGTGGATTTCAATTCTGAGGCAGAACCACCATCTGTATCAAATGGCGACTCTAATAATTTCCAAGATTTAGACGGATTCGTACAGAAACAGCCTCTTCCCACTCCACCAGAAGTGGACCCAAGTGTCATTATGAATCACAAATCAGAAGATAGACAAACATCTTTCTTTGCACAACCTGGAATTTTGGCAGGTAAGACAATTTTTTAAGAATTATTTTGGTTTATACATTTCTATAGAACTTTTTGTTTGGTTTTTGCTATACATACAGTTTAATGTATAATAGTAAATATATTTACACCAATTATACAAATGGTAATTTTAAGTATGGGAACAAACGAGAGGTTCATCACTTAAGAAAAACTTGTACATTTGACATTTGAAACAATTGGCTGACAATTAAATGATATTTGAAATAATTGCTTGGTACATTTAGCAGGCTTTTTAAACATATGTCATCCCTTTGAAAGATTTGATGAACATTTGTATACCACATTTACCAAGTCAATCACTCATAAATAAGTAATTAAAATATACTTTAGATGATATAATTTACCAGCTATTGTACCCGGTTATACTCGGAAGTAGAGGTGTGCGAAGGTTCGACAAATTGTATGCGCTGGGCGCTGTTAAAGTAGTTCGAAATACGTGTTAAAGTAGTTTGAAATACGTAATTCTCCAAAATATTTCGCAGTTCTTTGTTCAAAAATACTTCAAAATTGAACATTACAGGCATTAAAAGCTGCCAAAGTAGCGAAGTTGTAACCCAGTAGTGGCCCAGTTAACTCTGGCTGCGCTTTAAACTCTACGTCGTCCGCATTGAGCTGGTAGTGTAATTTGAGATGTCACTAATGCATATTTTCGACAGTTGGTGGGACATATTGAGACCTGACAGCCATTTAATAATCACAGATTTAAAAAAAATTATATATCCTAGCATCACAACGTCTTCTTTGTTTACAACAGTATGACGGCAATGACCGGTAATGTAATTTTTCAAAATTTATGACGATAATTACAGATTGCCTTCCAGAAAACATGCTTTATTTCAGAATGAGCCAAAACACAATTCAATATTTTTAATCAGTGCACGGTTAAAATTTCAAGTGGTTATTATATAACTGTCAAGCTCAACTTTAGCCCCCTCAATCTAAGAGACCATTAAAACTGCCTAGATAATACCAAATGACAAAAAGTATATATAATTGAGTTTAACTATAGATGTAGAAATCTAAAAAAGTTTGCAATATACCTTTTTGGTTTTTGATTTAATGTTGACCCATCTTCACAACTAACATTAGCACCGGAAGGAATTATCACACAATCATCTTACAAATTTTGTCGAACCTTTGGTTTTTGCAAAGAGAACAAATAGCTCCTACATAGGAAATATGGTATGCTACAATATACCTAAATTTTGTATTAAAGGAAATGATATATGACCATTAAAGAATTTTGGTCAGTTCGATGTTTGATTTTGAATTTGTAAGAAGTTGGAAGTTCGAGTGTGAACCTTAGACATGCTATTTTAGAGGTTCAAAGTTCGAAGCAACAAATTGACTTGGGTTCGTGCATAGTTCGGTTTAAAAAAAATTGGGTTCACACACCTCTACTTTAAGCCACTTTACAGATTATGGTAGGCACAAGGCAGGTTGCCAAGTGAGAATGAAAGGAATTTGACAGTTTAGGGAAAACAGTGACTTTAATCTTTTATGGTTCTAAACTAATGACAGAAAGTATTGGTTGTACTTAATTGCTGATAGCAATGGCAACATACTTTTTTGAAAAAAAAAATGGGTATGTACACTTATTTATATGCGTAATTATAAAAATTCTAGCGTTGCATGTCACATTTATGCTAACTTGTATCCTGAGGGGCGGCAACCACACAGGATTTATTCTAGTCTCCTGTGCAAACCTTTAAACTGAAATAGGGCACTTCAAACTGCAAGATACCATCAGTCAAATGAACTACAAACGAAATAATGGTTCAAAAATTACATGCAGCTGATGATAAGAAGAGTTATTTTGTGATTGGTTTCGTGAAAAACAAAGACAAGATAAGTAAACTTTGAGAACCCAAATCACCACAACATTTTCAAAGACCTGGCTAAGACAAGACATGAACTTCCTTGGTAAAATATTATGGAGGGACGAGACCCTATTCACTAATAGATTATTTTTAATAGTAGAAAAAAACATTATTATTCTGTGGCGAATCCTCATTTAATACAAGATGTCAGGTTACAAATAAGTTTTGCAGTGTGGGGGGTGATTTTTTAAATAATAAATTAGTATGAACATATTTCATTTCGGAACGCTCGACTTCCCAGTTTTATTTGAATTTTCTTTAAAATGATTTTGAAGATATGCTAGACAGTCTCCTTCTATCTATACTAAGTTACATGAAGTGGTCACAGCCAGATGGAGCACCTTCTCATAATGCCCGAATTGTCACTGAGTGTTTAATAAGTACAATTTGGAGAACCCAATTAATCACAATAGTTTTTAGATCTGACGATCGTTTCGCCAACAAAGTGAGCGACATCGGAGGAATGAATAAACTCTGATGACGCTAACTGTGTTAGCGAAACGATCGTCGTCTAAAAACTGTATTGTGGTGAATTGGGTTTTCCAAATTGTACTTATCAGTGCTCACCACTGGTTCTAATCTTCACTCATTGAGTATTTAGGTTGGTGCAGTGCTGTTTCTGTTGAGAATCCTGCTCTGTATGCATATTGTCGAAACAGAACGCTCCCTTGCGGACACCCCGCCGCGACCCTCGCCAACAGAGTCCCACCCGCGAGTTATGTGAATACCGCCCTGCCCCTGAGCATGGAACCGATTCACCTGCAGCAGGTCTCCTCTATTTCACGCTCCCTGACAGCTGCCAGAACCGATCCGAATGAGGTGTTGCTGAAGGCCCCCTCTTTGTCTAGGAAGGCCACCTCCCTGTTCTCCAGCGTATTCTCTAGTTTCAGCACCAGTTGGTGCACTGCTGTTTCTGTTGAGAATCCTGCTCTGTATGCATATTGTCCGCAATGTAGGGGATATGCTTCCAGTACACCGCCCCTAATGTGCCAGTCGAGCAGTTTTTCCACTGTTTTTAGCAAGAAGGACATGGGACTTGTTGGCCTCAGGGACTTTGCCTGGACTGTTGGACGCTCAGGTTTAGGAATAAATACAACCCTGGCCAGTCTCCATGCCCTCGGAATGCACCCCAGAGCCAGGCTGGCTCTCATAATGAGGGTAAGCGCCGGCGCCAGTATATCTTGTTGGAGCATGATGCGCATTATTCTATCAAATCCCGGCGCTTTGTATGGCCTAAAGCTGTTAATGGCTCATCTGATTTTGCTCCAGGTAACCACCTCTTTAGCGACTGTCCAGTCTACTCTAGATGCCCGCCTATAAGGCGCCTCTATTTCTGAGTGTTCCCAGTCCGGAGGTGATTGGTTTATTATGTTACAGCCGGGAAAGTGCGCCTGGAGTAAAATTTCCATATTCCAAAGCCTCCCGTGGATGTTCTAAGGGAGCCTATGTTGGTCTGAATGCCCTTGACTAGGATCTTGTTTAGCCGAGCACTCTCGGACGTGTTTTCCACTTCGTGGCAGTGCCTCCTCCACGACTCCTTCTTGGCGTCCCTCAGTCTTTTGTTATATGTCGTTAGGGCCTGTCTTTATTCATCCCATGCTCCCGACCTTTTGGCGCGTTAGTCCTCCTTTGCCTGAGGTCTTCGTTCCACCACGGGACGTTTCTGGTGGACGACTCATTTTCAGGGGGCAGTTGGCGTTATAGACAGAGGTGATTGTTCTCGCAATTAGGCTGCCGCAGTCTCGAGGTCTATTGAATTGTCTATGGTACTCTTAACCCCCCGCAGTTTCACTGCTAGGTCTGACCTGTAGGCTTCTGAGTCCGCCTTGCGGGGGTCCCGGTACCATACTGTTTGTCTTTCGACTTTGTTGATTTCAAACGGGATGTATCTGTGGTCTGAGCTACTCACTTCCCCAGACGCAGCCCAGCTCTTAACTAAGTCAGCCAGAAACTGAGTGACAATTAGAACCGTTGCGAGAATTTATCTAGTCTTACATACTTTGTCCCTATATTGGGGTAGAAATGGGCCAGGGCTGACAATTTTCTAAATTGTTAGTTAGTTGTATACAGTCTCTATTTTTTTAACACTTTGTGTTATTTGGAGCTGGCGTGACAACATACTACTTGGTTCCGCAACTAGGTGGCGGCACGTCCACCACTCACTGAGTATTTTAAGGCTGGCTATACTATAGCTGTATTACTTTTGGTGCATTTTTGCTACAATTAGTATGCCGTACTGAAGAGCTCTAATGAGAGCGAAACCGGTCTACGGTTCTAATTGTTGCGAGAATGCATCTAGTTTTCTATAGGTTGAAGTACTGCTGTGACATTAGAAGGGAAAAGGCTATTTTAATGAAGCTTAAATTAGCAACCTAGGATGGCCAACATTAGTTTGACTTTATTTTAAAAACATTTTGTTATTTGGAATTATGTTGGAACTTACTTATTTTATTTATCATTTTGTGAGGCGTAGTTCGAAATTAGCAAGCCAAACTATATCATATTGAACACTGTGTGTTTTATGTAAATATATGTGAACATGTATTACCGGTTTTTTTCTTGTGCCTATTTATTATTACTTATACTAGCAATACCTCTACCAAATTAGAACATATGAAATTTTTGTATTTGCATTTTAATATTGTTTTCAATTTTGATGCATTCTAAACTTGTTGACATTTTATAAATATTGATGATATCTAAAAGTATATTTAACTTTTACAAACGTTACATATTCGTTTACATCAAAAACTTACTACTCTATAAATTACAAAAGATGTTAGAATTCTCATTTTGGCCAAGTTTTGAGATACTCAGGAACCTTAAATTCTGAAAAATGACAATTGGTACAACAAAGAGGGCATAGGCATAATATGTCTTATGCCCTATCTAACTCGTTTAAAAGACAGAGGTTGGACACTGGTTGGAAACTGAAAGAAGACATAGAATCACCCCCAAAAGCCACAAAATATATCAGAGTTATGCGCTAGATACATATTTCTACAACGAAGTTTTCTTCATCAGAAGCTGTCGCTAAACTAACTGTAGTGGGCAAAATTATCCCATTTATATACCTAAACTATCTACACTACAAATTATGTAATACTGGTGATGCAATACTGGATTATGTTATACCAGATGATGCAACATCGGATGCCCCAGTACCAGATGATGCAACACCGGGTGACTTAATCCAAGGACTCTTGTTGCGTCGGTGGATAAGATTAACTGGTTGTTGTTCGGTGTTGAAAACAACCATGGATTATTTCGTGCCATTTCAAAAAGTGTTTAATTGACCGGACCCATGTCTAAATTCATTAAATTTTGTAGATTCACTTTGCAGATTTCTAAACTTTCCAAAGCATCTAACTTGTGGTAATCCGTGATTTCTTTCAATAACTTAAGATTCAGAGTTAATCATATGTTGAGCAACGCTAGATTTTTCTGCTCTATTTAATCGAAAATGAGCTATGTGCTCTTTGAATCTTGTTGTTATTGATCTCCGCGTTTGCCCTATATAGATTTTCTCGCAATTATTAAAATTCTTTCTCGCTGTTATTATAATTATTATTTGGAATATTTTAGAAGGATATTTGTTTTAGGGATGGGAAGGGGAAAAGTGTCACTACAGCGTGTAAGGAAGGAAAACAGAGGTGCACCCTGGGAAAGGATCTCTGGATAGTACACCTTTCCATGAATGACCTTATACAAAAGTGATATTGCCATTAATAGTCCTCCTTTTGTCAAAGGATTTCGGACTGAAATGATTTAATAGTCAATCCTGAGGAGTGCCTCGTTCAGGATAGTGTCTATCTTTGAAATAAGCTAGGTATTTAAGAAATCTGCGTTGCACTGATCCTAGAAGGACTAGATGGCATGAATAAAATGGGAACCAACATATACTGGCCTATTCAAGTTTAGACTGTATCAAGGCCTTATAAATCACTATTAACGTGTCTACAGATACAAAGTGTCTGGAGTTTCTAATGATAAATCCTGATTTCATCGAAATCATTAGCACGTCTGCTGCATGAAAGTTTAAGCGGAGACTGGGATCATATCAAACTCCGAAATCAGAAACTGTCTGAAACACATACTAAGTTCATATCAGCGATAAAATAAGTATGTTCAATCCGGTTAACCTTATTGGTGAATGACATTACCTTACTTGGGGGACACCTGAAGTAAGAAGAAAGCTGTAAGACAAACCAAACGTACTTATTTCTACCATATAAGTAGGAGTCAAATAAGGATACTACAATCACATATGCCAAAATAATGTAGTTTATTCAGCAGCAAGCTATGATGTACTGAATCCAATGCTTTAGTGAAATCAAAGTAAACAACATCAACCTGGCCACCTACATAACCTATTGAGACATATCGAGTGAAGTACCAAAGGTTGGTAGATGTTGAGTGATTCTTCACAAATTCATGTTGATGGCTGGTGAAATATGGGGAAGGATTTGACCATATAAGCATAATAAAAAAACTTCAGCAAAGTTGGACATGATTACAATCTGCGTATAGTTTAAAATAAGTGACTTGTCACCACCTTTGTGAACTGGGCAAGATTTTGAAACCATCCAAACATTGTAAAGAAAGATTGAAGATATATAAGGAAAGATTGAAGATAAATAATAATGGTTCAGCAAATATATGGCAGCAGTCTTTAACAAGAAAACTAGGAATGTTATCAGGGCTTTGTGATGGCTTGGGTTTCAACTTCTTCAATGAGTCAGTGATGTTAGATACTGCGGTAGAATTATTAGTTAAGTTATTACTATGATAGCAACTACTAAAGAACTATGTAAAACCATTAACGACAGCCTGAGCAGAAGAATAGGTATGCTCATTATATGTGACACTGGATGGTATAGTGTTTCTTTTCTTCTAGATTGAATGAACGACCAGAATGCTTTAGGATCGGATTCAATATGATATTCAGTTCCATATGTATATTTTCTATAATCAGGCAAGATCATGTAACAGTATAAATTGAGTAGCTAAACAGCTAGGCTAGTTTGGGTGTATTTGTGGTTCCTCCTCTGCTTTAAACAGAGAATTATTGGCGACGATCGTGGTTGTTTCTTCTGGCTATCCCTCGTATACTGAATAAAATTGAGATATTTCGTTAAATCATTTCTCTTTGAACTACCCCTGGTATATCTTGTCGGCTGCCGCGCCTGCGATGTGGTTAAGAATGTTGGTGGTTCGAGAATGGTCCGCATGTTGAGAAGGATAGATGGCTGGGGACGTATAGGATGAAGTGAGAGCGAACGACGGCGCTACCGGCTGTCAGGTAGGAAATGCGAATATTCCGGAAGGTGTGGTTCTTTCTGAGAAGCAAGTTGGATATTACTTAACCCCATAGTGGATTAAATTGCACTCAGAAAATATCTGCAGTCTTTTGGTGATATCGTAATTTATGTATTTGGTGTTGAAGACTGTAGAGATACCCGTTTGAGGGGATATAAGGACCACTTTGATCTTGTCACGTTGTTGGAGTTGCGTATGCCCTCGTTGGAGGTAAGAAATCATCATCTCTCGCAACTATAACACCTCTAGCATTCCGTTACTTATTGTTTTTAGGGCTCTTGTGTTGGGCAATCCCTGTACTGGGTAGTTCTTGTATCGGGTGGAAGAACTCTTGTGTTAGGCAGAAATCCCTGTACTGGGTAGTTCTTGTATCGGCCAGCTCTTGTGCTGGGTAGAAAATCCTTGTATTGGGCAGTACCTTTGGCAAATTCACGTATCATAGGAGAATTTTGAGTGGAATAAGTCTCGCATGGAATGGCGAATTTTCATGTACCGAACGAAGTATGGCTATTGAATTAAATGGAGTTTTATGTGCTAGTCAAGAGCAATGATAATTCCCGTCAGCTGTGAAATCTGCGATTTATGAATTAGGATCTCAGTGAGGAGGTCTTCGCTTTCCGTTGTTGCATTGCCTTTCCGTTTGTTGCATTGTTCCCGTGGTTGCAGTTCCGTTTTGTGATAAAGAATAGAGTGATAAGAGAGACAATCTTGATAAGCTGAAATTTTAATTATTCACATCTGTTAAATTTGCTGAAATCAAACTGAATTTATTTTATTTAAACTTCAATAAATGTGGTACAGATTTTTATGAGACCCTTGTTAATATAATTGCTTCACTTTTGATAGTTACCACAGTTTATTATATATTGTTAGCATTAGTTAAGCTTATTGATTATTCTTGGGACTTGATATTTAATCAGGCCACTTAACTTAACTAACGTGTAATTAATTAATATTTGGGGAAATAAGTTGTAAGCTTTGCGTGCACGAAAAGTGGAATTTTTCCATAGAACAATTATAGTTTTGGAGTACATTCATGCATACTCACTAGATATCTTGATTATTTTGTAATAAGCCATTTCAGTTATATAATAGAGACTTTTTATTTTAGATCAGAATTTTAGAACAGCTTTTTAATAATTTCTTGTATGCCAAAGAAGTGTAATAAAAGCCCCTATTTTATCATATTATAGGTGTGTTTTGGTTTTGGGTTTGTGTTTTGTTTTCAGGGCTGTTGAGAATACTTAGTGTTATTAGATCCTTACCCTTACTTTTACTTGTGGGTCTATGAGACCATACCGTTCTGAGTTTTAGTTTGTTTTACCATAATTATAACTCCCTTGCAGCTTCCTGTGCTCGATTCTGGTTGGCTAGAGTTGCCAGTGTGATTCAAGAATTCTTGGTTGTGTTGGATCTGGGCAAGGAAGTATATTAGTGGAACATTTTATTAGAATATCCGGGAGTGGAGGTTAAACAATCAAGTGGCGCCCATAGTTAACATCTTATTTTGACCCACGCCCATCTCCACTGTGTAAAGGCTGGCGGCCCTCTAATTTCCCGGTAACCTAGCTTATGCCAATGACAAATTAGGTTTGTGAATAGATTGGGAATTATTTGAGCATTGTCATCGTATAAAAGGAAGTGCGTCTCAATCATCTTCACAACAGATCGGCAGTCAGAGAATGCCTTGTAGTCTGAGTCTAAAAAAGTAGGTTTATACGCTGATTACAGGACCTGTTTATACTTCAGTCACTGAATGATGTTGCAATCAAACCAAATGGGATATCTAAAAGTCCGAACTTTTTTCTTAGGAACAAAGTACAGTGTACAGCTTATTATAAAAAAGATTACAGGCAGCATTAACATCAGTGATACCATTTAGGACAGACCAGTCTACCAAAGAAAGTGCTGAATAAAGTAGTGTAAAATTAGCTTGACGAAAATTGTAAACACATATAGAATCAGAGAAACTAAACTCATGGAAACCAGCTTCAGGCAGAACGATTGCAATGCACAGAGATGGGTAATAGGGATCCTCCGGTAGAGTTGGTGGTTCGTGCACCACCTCACAGATTCTATTAGAGCAAACAAGATCCAAGAGCTTTCCATGATGATTTACTACAGAGTTGAATAGGGAAGCACCATAAAATGATAAGTGTTGAAGAGAAGACACCTTTAGGTATATAAATAGGATAATTTTTCCCATACAGTTAAATTAGCGACAGCTACTGATGAAGACAACTTCCTTGTCAAAATATGTATCTAGCACATAACTCTGCTATTATTTTGTGGTTTTTGGGGTGTTTCTGCTTTTTGCTTCTAACTCATTTGATCATATATTACCTTATTCCTTTACACAATATTGTAATGTTAATAATTGCTTGAAAATTTATTTTAAATTATTTACTCTAATATTGATGTATCTTTTTTTTTTCTAGCTGTTATTGGGGGTGCTGTTGTTGGATTGCTTTGTGCCATCTTAGTAGTTATGTTTATTGTATATAGGATGCGTAAGAAAGATGAAGGATCATATGCTCTTGGTGAACCTAAACAGTCTCCCACAGCCAACTCTTACAGTAGAGGAAATAATAAAGAATTCTATGCCTGAAAATAGTGTCACTTTGAAAGGACTTTATTTGATGATCTATGGTGACTGAATGGACACCTAGATGTATTGCTTGTAGGGAAGCTTTATAGCAATCTATAACATAAATTTGCAATGAATACTTTCAAGCAAAATGCATAATTTCTGCAAAATTTTTATTTTACAATTTTTTTAATATCATCCAATGAATATATATATATATATATATATATATATATATATATATATATATATATATATATATATATATATATAATGTGGATGCACAAACATAACATTTGGTCTTATTACCAAAAACTGCCAATAAATATAAGTGTTAAGTGATGTAAGTATAATTTAATTATTTAAACAGTTGTGATCAGAAAGAAACATGGTAGTCCATTCAGTGTATATACATAATATTCACTTACAATTGTATGTATATAAATAAATGTTTAAAATGGGAAATAAGAAGAAACTGAATGTTTTTTCGTCCAACATGTTTGAAGTGTATAGTACATTATGTTGAACCTAAACTTAATAATTAACTTTCTTTAATTTAATTTGTTTTCTTTTTTATATAATATATAAAATAGTTTGTACTATATTCTTGAATCTTGGAGAAAATAGTTATAATAAACGTAATAACAAAGTGGGTTTCATAGGATAGTCATTTATATACTGGAATATCACAGGGGTTCATGCAATAAATTAAACATAAAAATACATTCCGACAGTATGATCTTAATTATTAGTGCGCTGTAATGTTTTTGATTATCATTACCTTTTACGTTTATCATTATTGGACTCTTGTGAACTTCTAGCCTGAGGTTGACAAACATGGAAACATTTCTTAAACCATATTGTCACCTTCTGAAATGCCAATTTAGAATGCTATGGTAGATGACTAGTATGTACATATAATAGTAAGCGTTTCAAATGTTAATGTAAGAGTAGGTTTGATAGCTTTTCATACTGCTTACTATTATAAGTTATTAGTATGACGATAGTAAATTAACTGATTAAAATAAAATATTTATTTGACATTAACATATTTTTATTATTACGTGTGAACTTGTGAAGCTATTAATTCAATAATATTTTTATTGTTATATCGTAGAAGTTTGATTTAAGTGTATAGTCATTTAATAAGTAAAGTGTATAAGACTCAACTGTAAATAAATTATTCCCTAATTATATGGGTATTTGTGTTAGAAAATTATGTTATCAATCTTCCTCCCTAAATTATAAAAATAACATTGCAGCCTTGGTGGTCCAGTGGTAAGAACATGTGCCTCTGGGCCCAAGGGTCTCGGGTTCAATTCCCTGTAGTAGCGTCGAATTATTTGTGAGTACATACTGTAAATTAACACCAACTGAGTTTGTGGCATTGTGTTTATGCAAGTTGAATGTCTGCATCATTCTGAGGGAGCATTAAGCCGTCGGTCCCGCGTACTGTGTTGGGCACACACCCCTCCTTACAGAAAGCAGGGGATTCAGCAAATTTTTTTAGGATGGTAGGATGGAACTGCTTCCTGGCGTCGGTGATTGGCCATAGTCGTGGAAATAGGTCGAAGTTGAGTAACAATAGATGTTATTGTTAATTTAATCTATTACAATGTAACAAATAGTTATAATAATAAATCTATTCCTGAAACGATATAGCATCATGAACAAAGGCTGTGTTGTTTTCTCACAATAATTTATTTATTTAAATATACATTACTCAACGGGTTGTCCCCAAATAATGAGTAAGCTAGTGCACAAAAGAAAATCATACATCAATAATATACACAGTTATAACAAATAACAAGCAAATAAATACAATACATCACATATACATTTCTCTATGGGCGAGGAAATTAGGAACAGTCCACACACTCACAAGTTGCAATACATGAGAGAAGCAGCGGTCTTTAGTTCTGCCTTGCTGCGATTTAGAATATCTATGGAGCGGTGCATCATATTGTAGATGGTACACACTCTTACTATAGGTGAGTTCTGTCTTACATTAGTCCTAGGAGCGGAGATGTAAAAGAAGTCATGAGATCTGCAGGTAAGCCTCAGCACCAGAAAAGATAGAGTGTGCAGTATCTACGGACAGTCAATATCATGGTTGAGCAGACTCCACAAGAATACCAAAGTGGAGACTTCGTCTCACTTGTAGGGACTCAATGGAAAATCGCTCGAGCATATGGGCCTGCGGCGTGCCCATCGCAGGATGAACACTGTCAGTTCTGTAGGCTAACAGCTTCAAGAACCTACACTGAACCGACTCAAGCACACTTATGTGCACCTCATAGTGGGGAGACCAAACCGCTGACACATATTCTAGATGAGGTGGCACGTAAGTATTATACAGTATTTTGAGAGTGCTCATGTTCTGAAAGGTGGTTGAGTTACGTACGAGGAAGCCTAGAGTCTTAAATGCCCTCGAGACGATGGACTCTATGTGGTTTATGAAAGACAGCTTGTGGTCAAAAACAACCCCTAGATCAATAAGAATCCCGGCTTTCCGAAGCTCAATGCCGTCCAAGGAGTAGCAAAACTCAATACGTGAGTGGCTCAGACTATAGGTCATTACTTCGCACTTCTGTATGTTGATAGGGAGGCAGTTCGTGCGAGCCGACGAATGTATCCTGCCGAGATTGTTCTCCAGCTTCACACAGTCTTCCAGATTTTCTGTTCTAAGGAAGATCTTCAGATCATCCGCATACAGCAGGTGCGGGACATCTATTACCCCAGATATATCGTTCACGAACAGATTTAACAGTAGAGGTCCCAAAACGGACCCCCGACCACACGACCACCTCGGTCGAAGTACGACCGCAGTATGATACAAAATACCTTCTATCCAACAAATATGTATGAAGGAATTTCAGCAGATTCGGAGAGAAACCCATATGGCACAGCTTCCGGAGCAAAAGCTCATGGTTCAATCGGTCGAAGGCCTTAGGGAAGTCCAAGTAGACTATGTCCGCCTGTGTTCCCATGTCCAAACCCGACAAGATATAATCCGTCAGGCACACCAGATTGGTGACGGTGGAACGACCCCTCACGAACCCGTGCTGAGCAACAGTGATAAGGCCCTTCGTATTGAAATACATTATGTCATTCAAAGTGATTTCAAACACCTTTGGAAATTTGTCAATAAGCACAATTTAAACAAATGTGGAATGTAAATAATAAACTAAACTAAATATTGGCACAGTCACAGTATAAGTAAGTCTGATAAACTAAATGACAAACAAAAACAGAAAAGATTTTACTTATTCAATATAAATGATCTAATTGACATTGGACTTTTAAAAAAGCTACAAAACTTTTAACATGCCTCACATTCAGCTCCATTAGTGCTAAGTGTTATGCTCCCACTCTGAACAGACAATTCAAACCAGGAGTCTGGGTTGGTCTCTTTAAAATCCTGGAAATTATTCTACTGAAATCACTCGCCAAACCAACACACCAAATGCCAGCCAAACTGGACTTCTTAAATCCATTAGACATGGTCATAAGTGACCGCCAAGCATGGGAGAGGCGGTGCAAGGCCGACAAACAACTCATCTGTATAGTATACAGACGGGTCTAAATAAATGGCAGAAGCAGGAATGGAAATAAGAGGATCTTTAGACCTGCTAAGTCCCTAGGAAAACCATCCACCATCTTCCAAGAAGGAATGCTTGCTATAAATCTCTGTGTACAGGAGTGCATACAAAGAAGACTCAGAAATAGAGAGACCTACATACTGTCAGGCAGTACTAAAACTCTGATGTCTTTCAAAACAGTCTAAACTAACCTGGGACTGTAAAAAATACTTGAAGCTAGAGGTGTGCGAACCCAGTTCTTTTAACCAAACTATAAATGAACCCAAGCAAATGTGTTAACTCGAACTTCGACTCTCTGAGATAGTATGTCTAAGGTTCACTGTCGAACTTTGAACTTTTTAAATTCGAACATCGAACTAACCAAAATTCTTCATTGTTCACATATAATTTCCTTAAATGAAATATTTAGCTACATAGAACAAAAAGCAATGGTTAGACAAAATTTGCACATTGATTGGGTGAAAACGTACTCCGGTGCTGATATAAGTTGTGAAAACGTTGAATCAAAAAGGCACATTGAAAACCTTTTTAAACTTCGACATGTATAGCTAAGCTCAATTATAAATATTTTGTGGTTTGATATTAGCTAGATAGTTTCAGCAAACATTTAGGTTGAGGGGGGCTAAAAGTGGGGATGATACAATAACCACTTAAAATTTTAACTAAGAGCCTTGGTGGTTTACTGGTAAGAATGTGTGCCTCTGAAGCAAAGGGTACCGGGTTCGATCCTAGCATTCTCCTTTCGCTTTTTCAATACATACTATAACATTACCATCAACCGAGGTTCTGGCATTGTATTTGAGCAAGTGGAATGTCTGCAAGTTCCGCCCTTCGGAGGGTACGTAAAGCAGTCGGTCCTGTGTCCATACGTTAGGCATGTTAAAGACCCCTACCCTCCTTACAGAAAGGCAGGTGGTCGGCAAAATTTCCAGGATAGTAAGGTGAGACTCCTCCCTAGGGTCAGTGATTGGTCGTAGTCGCGTAAATAGACCGACGTTAAAGGCAAAAAAAAGCAAAATTTTAACTGTCTCCTGATTGTGACTATTAAACTGTTTTGGCTCATTGTGAAATAAAGTATCTTTTAACCTAGTGTCACAGTCTGCAATTATTGCCATAAATTCTGAAAATGTACTTTACTGATCAGTTTCGAACGCTGCCATTATAATGTTGTAACCGAAAAAGGCGTTGGGATGCTAGGATATATAAAAAAATTAATTCTGTGATTGTTAAATGCCCCTGTCATGTCTCAGTGTCCCACAAACTGTCAAAAAGATGCATGAATGGAATCTCCTGAAATTACACTACAGACTCAACGAGTTTAAAGCGCCGCTACAGAGTTAATGGGGCCGCTACCGAATTACAATTTTGCTACCTTTGGTAGCATTGAATGCCTGTAAAGTTCAATTTTTAAGTATTTTTGAGCAACAAACTTCTATCTATTTTGGAGAAGTATGTACTTCGAACTACTTTAACATCGCCCAGAGCAAACAATTTTGCGAACCGAAGGTTCAGTTCAAAATTTCAAAGCTTCGAACACCTCTACTTGAAGCAACTGGCTATGAACAACAAAGTAATTTGATGTGGGTACCAAAGCATTGAAGGAAGTGAGGAAGCAGATACCCTTGCAAAAAGGCAGCAACACCATTCCATGGTCCAGAGCCCTATTGTAGACTAATAAAAAGCAAAGTAAGAAATGAACTTGATAGTTGGGAGAGGAACTAAACACTGTCATACTAGAGGAAAAGGCCAGGCTTAAGGATCGACCGGACTTGGATCCAACGAATCCAACCTCTCCTTGCTCCCCATGCCTGCAGTGTCCCCGACGGAACCAGATGGTTCCGCCCCAGACCCTACGTCAGGAGAGCGGAGGAGCGTTTTCTCTAGTTCCCCGCAGGAACTGCTTGGAGAGACAAGGATCTCTCTACCTTCTACTTCAACACTGGTTTTTGGCATGTTATCATCTTCTTTTTCGCTTATCTTTATGGTTGCTAAGTATTTTTGTGTGAGAGTGTACTTGTGGTTTGGTGATACGGGAGATCACGCCACCGCGCCCCGGCGCTTTGTCCATGATGAGACTTGCTATCGTTGAGAGCGGCTCTGCGGCCACGCCGTGGCGACCCGAAACGTGCAGGTAACCCTCTGTTCCGGAGCTACCCGGTGCTGCTGGCGCGATTGAGCATTTTTCGAATGCCTAATAGGGCAGCCCCCTACACCGGCCAAGACAAGGGTGGGCCCCTGTACTGTCCAAACGGCGCCAGGTGTGCCAGACCGGGTTTGAACAGCACTGCCAGTCCAGAGCAGGCTCCGCTTGGAGTCCCTCCTCGAATTCCACGCAGAAGCCAGAGTCCCCCGCAACCCGATCTATGTGTGTCGTGTATGTGTTGTATGCGTGTGTGTGGCATGTGTGACAGGGAGAGAAACTTACTTTAGTAGACCATCAGCCCCGGGTGTTTCGCCCATTGCCGACAGTTACTCCAGGGGTGCCACGAGGAGGCAGTCTCAAGGAGTACAGTTAGCTAAGCCCCGCACCGATCAATCAAAAGTCAAGATCCACTGCAAAGAAAGGCCATTCTCATTATCAAGAATGAAACGCGATTAGTTATTAATTTTTTAGTGTGTTGTAGCAGAGTTAGTCCATCAGATAAATTTCTTTTTTTATTGTTAATTTCTCCAATAAATTTATCGCCAGTAGTAAAAAATATGTCAAAAAAACTTGTTAGAATTTTTTTTGAATAATGAATATCTAAGGAAATACACAAGTGCCTTTCCATACTTTTTACGAACCTGTGTGTGTGTGTGTGTGTGTGTGTGTGTGTGTGTGTGTGTGTGTGTGTGTGTGTGTGTGTTTATATATATATATATATATATATATATATATATATATATATATATATATATATATATATATATATATATATATATATATATATATATATATATATATCTGTGTGTGTCTCTCTCCCTCGCTCTGTGTATGTACGTGCGCACACGCGTCTGCTTTAGCTTCTTGTGGGGACCCGTGCTTGTACTCATATATACATATTGTATGGACATGACCAACACTACGGTAATATAATACTATTATAAAAATATGTTTCTAGTGGAACGTGCTACAAGCATCAAGGCCCTTCTCTTTTTTATAACTTGAAATTTTATATCTAATATTTTATTATTTTGAAATTATTCTTTTATTTATTTATTCTATAACGGCAACATAATAGAAGTCTGGACGCAGCAAGTGCGTTATGGAAGTGAATTTTCATAAAAATGTTTTTACTATCAAATTAATGCAACTAGGCATCAATTTGGTTACCGGTATAACCTATATAGTAGAAGCATTGTACCATATCTTATCAAGATAACTTATTGTTTGAAGATGTACAAAAAGTCTCCGAAAATAAATTTTAAATGTTTCCGAGAAAACTGGTTTCCTAGCCAATGAAACTTAGGTTAACAGCAAATTGAGTTATTGAAGTTTGAAGCATTTAATGAAATGCTACCAAAACGCACTTACTGTGTCTCGACATTTTCTTACAATAATGCATCAGATTTCGATCAAAATGTAATAATAATAATATAAGGGATGTTCGAAAAAAATTGTACGTATCACCAATGACTAATGGGCCATCCTGTGATTGTCAAAATAATTTTATAAGATGCAACTCAAGACACCCTATAATTAACGTATAGAATTATGTTGAGCTTTACCACGGAAATGCGTCACCCTGTATATATGTAAACAGATAAAAACTGAAACTAAACACGGATATGGGTTCTAGAGGGCCTAGGTTGAACTCATTTGAAGAAATCTTTTTAAAATTCAAAAGTCGCCGTCTCCTCCTTAACAAATGTTTTCTACAAAAATTAGCCATAAATTATAGACCGTTAAACCATAAACTGAACTAAACCTACAGCCAAAGCATCAGAGAAAGGGTCTATTGGAAATGAATTTTGTGGAAATATTTTAGTAAAATGAAGGACAATGACGGTGGAAGCTGAAACTTAACGGTTTGTAGAACACTCTGCTTGCGACATTTTCTTTACAAGCAAATACAGGTCATTTGCTTCAGCTTATTTGCCTAAATGTTGCCAATTTTGACGTTTCAAATCGCGATTTGGCGTTTTGAGGAAAACCCCAAACTTTTTTTCTTTAAATGCCTATAACTTTTTCGTCTTTCAACTAACTTACAGACCTAAATTTTGGTACATGGTTCACTTTTTACAATACGAATACATGTTAGTTGCCCTCACTTTGTTATATCCAGAGATATAAAGATTTTCCAAAAGAAAACACAAACTTTTCTGGAAAAACCTGGGCCGATTTTCCTGGCTAACGAACTTACACAAGCTACTTGCAAAAGGAAGGTACCTGCCAAATTTTATCAAAATCGGCACATTATTTTTTGAGTTGTTGGTGTGATACATGTATACATACATATATATATATATATATATATATATATATATATATATATATATATATATATATATATATATATATATATATATATATATATATATATATATATATATTGTTACATTCTACGGGGTTCTGGATTCGTTGACTAACAAAACACAGCTTTTCAAACTACTAATTTATTATAAGCAACTATTTGCCAACGCCAGTATCAACTAAAATATTTCTCTCTATTATTAAATGTCCATAGCATTATATTCCACTATTCGCCTTCTACGATCGCTTCTTAAACACCAACACTTACTGCTAACTCGCTTAATACTCTATGATCACTATTTTGCACTGCACTGACTTAATACTGCACTAACTCACTCTGCGCACCGCTCTTCTATTTATACTGTCCATAGAGATTCTAGACCTTCTACACTATTCTATACCTGTCACTTCTGGTCCACACTTTATAACCGACATCTGACCAGAGAATAACAAAGTCCATAACCGTAATTCTCATAGACAAATGTGACACTGCCCCCCTCTTATATTCGATCGTCCCTGTCGAATTCTGACATTTCTTGGAATGGCGTAAGTCTGTGCATATGGACCACCTTCATCTTGCTCTTTGGGCTCCTCTAAATTCGATAGACAACGTCATTGATCCTTTTGACCACCTTATAAGGACCCTCCCATAATTTCTGTAGTTTCGGTGACCGCCCCTTGTGTCGTACTGGATTGTTGAACCACACACGATCTCCTTTAAAACCAGCTGAATTAGCTCGCACGTCATAACGGGTCTTCACGCGGTCGCTTTCAATGCGTATATGCATTCTGACAGCAGAGTGGATGGCTTCTATTCTTTTTTCCAAATCTTTTATGTATTCATCAGTTTACCGTGGAGCATCTGTGGGTTTTCCAAATATGAGATCAGGTGGAAGTCTTAACTCTCGCCCAAAAACCACGCCGGCTGGTGTATGTCCGGTAGTCTCATGTACAGCCGAGCGGTATGCCAGTAGAAATAGTGGAATGTGCCGGTCCCAATCCGTTTGGTGTTCATTGACAAATATTCTTAAGTGGGACTCCAAAGTAGCATTGAATCTTTCCACCATTCCGTCAAATTGAGGGTGCATGGGTGGAGTTCTCGTTTTCCTGATTCCCATAAGCTCACAATCCTTCTGGAATAGAGCCGACTCGAAGTTGCGCCCTTGGTCGGAATGGAGCTCTAGTGGTGCGCCAAATCTACATAAAAACTCATTCACCAATACTTCTGCGAAGGTGGTGGCCTCTTGATTCGGGACCGCAAACACTTCTGGCCACTTGCTAAAATAATCCATGGCTACAAGCATATAGCGATTTCCTGCGTCTGTTCTAGGGAAAGGACCAGTTATGTCGTTGCAATTCTTTCGAAAGGGGCTCTCACGTACTGCTTCATTCGCCCCCTGGTTTTTTATTTAGGCCCCTTACTGGAGGCACACGCTTGGCAGGTTTTGCACCATTCTTCCACATCCGCTCTACATCGTAACCAATAAAAACGTTCTCTGACCTTTTCCAAAGTTTTCTTTACCCCTAAATGGCCTCCATCTGCCCCGCCATGGATCTCCTCGATTACCTCCCTAACTCTTGGCCGCAGGCGGATTATTTGCTTCAATATGCGGGTTCCATCCTCTGACTCCAAATTCCTGACCAGAAGATTAGCTTCGATTTCAATGTAGTCCCACTTAGCCCAGTAACTTTTGGTGGCAAGGCTTTTATCACTAATTTCTGACCAAGTGGGTCTTTCGTGGCAAGTCTCCTTCCATCTGTAGATTGGTTGGATATCAGGGTTTTCTTTTTGCTCCTCCATTAACCTCTGCGGGTCCCATCATTTAACGGGTTGTACAGTTGTCCTCCTACACACTTCGAGATGCAGTCCTTCTTTGTTTTCGGCAGAAGTGCAATGCTTGCATTTTGGTGTGCAAGGTCTCCTAGATAGGACGTCGGCATTGCTGTGCTGTCGTCCAGGACGGTGTTCGATGGTAAAATTGTACTCTTGAAGGCATTCAAGCCACCTCGCCATCTACCCCTCTGGATTTTTAAATTGAAGAACCCAGCGTAGGGAAGGGTGGTCGGTTCTCAGGAGAAATTCTTGACCATATAGATATTTGTGAAAATGCTCCAACGCCTTGATAATGGCTAGAAGTTCTTTCCTCGTCACGCAATAGTTCTTTTCTGCTTTGGAAAGGGCCTTGCTGAAATACCCTACAACCTTCTCTTGGCCTCCCTGCTCTTGCGAAATAACACCTCCAATACCAAAATTGCTCGCGTCCGTGTCCACAATAAACCTGCGACCAGGCTGGGGATATGCCAGAATCGGGGATGAACAGAGAGCCCGTTTTAGTGTCTCAAATGCTTTTTCACAATCATTGGTCGGAATGAAGGGTGTCTTTTCTTCCGTCAGTTTGTGCAAAGGTTTCGCGATGTCAGCAAACCCCTTTACAAAACGGCGGTAATATGTGCAGAGCCCCAGAAAGCTTCGCAGCTGATGTACATTGGTTGGAATGTTCCAGTTCATAATACAGTCTGTCTTCTCTGGGTCGGTTTTGACTCCATCCGGGGTGATAATGTGGCCTAAGTACTTGACTGCTTTTTGAAAGAGACAGCATTTCTTCGGATTTAATTACAAATTGGCTCCCTTTAGTTTCTGAAACACTTATTCGACATTCTTCATGTGATCTTCGAACGACTTTCCTAAGATAATGACGTCATCTACGTACACGAGGCATGTTTTCCAGTGTAGACCTCTTAAAACTGTCTCCATTAGACGCTCAAAAGTGGCTGGAGCATTACACAACCCAAATGGCATGACGTTGAACTGCCACAGTCCACTACCAGTGGTAAACGCAGTATTTTCTTTGTCTTTGGGCTTAATCTCGATTTGCCAGTAGCCACTTTTCAAGTCCAATGTCGAAAACCATCTGGCACCTGCCAGTGTATCAAGTGTATCGTCAATTCTGGGAAGTGGATAGCTGTCTTTCTTTGTGACATCGTTTAACCGGCGGTAATCTACTCAATACCTTGTGGAGCCATTTTTCTTTTTAACTAACACTACTGGAGAGGCCCAAGGGCTTTGCGATGGTTCTATAAATGGTGCCTGCTCCCATCTCCCTTAGCATGGTGTCAACTTTGTGTTGTTTCGCCAATGATACCCTTCGCGGTGGTTGCCTGATTGGTACAGATGTCCCAGTCTCAATACAATGGCGTACTAGGTCTGTTCTTCCAAAATCGTTCTTGTCAGTTACGAAAACGTTGTGATATTTGGACAGCAATTTAGCCACTGCTTGCTTCTGTTGTGGGGAAACATTTCCACTAGCTTCTGCTAAGACATCGCGTAGATATTCTGGAAGTGGTTCATCCGGGATGGACGCGGCTGGGTCTTCTTGGTCATGGCAACGCCGTATGATGGTTACTGGCGAGAATGTTCCGATTTCGGAACCTTTGGAAATCTTCTGATCAAAGCTCTTAAGGTTGGCTATTCTGACAGCTGCCAGCTCTTTTGGTTGAATAAGAGTTTTACCGACTAGTAGAGCTTTCTTAAAAATATTGTTGTCTTCTAGTTCTATAATACCCACCACTTGTCCCGAAATGTCTCCAACTATCTTCACTGGGACAATATATTCACTCTGTGCTCTCACAATGACATCTTCTTTGGCCGTGACTTTTCGAATCGCAATCGACATGACTACTTCCTCATCACCGATATTTAAAACATTGTTTTCGAGATCTAACTTAACACCATAACTTTGTAGAACATCTAGTCCAAGTATAATGGGGACTGATATGGCGGCAACAATAACTCGCTGTTCGATTTTCCAAACTCCAATTTGTAGCTTGACCTCAGTCTCACCAAATACACGAATCTGTTCGCCACCAGCTGTGGTCACTTTGTAGATTCTTTCTGGCCCTCTTACCCGCCATTTTGGTACTATATCACGACGGATTATCGTTCTTGATGCGCCAGTGTCTACAACCATTTGAGTCTTCTTGTCGCCGATGTATCCGCCTACGATGAGCGTGTTGCCAGAATCGTTGACCAGTGAAACAGTTGTCAACTTCGGGGCATTGTGGTGGGCAGCCAGCTCTCGCCCCCTAAAGCTAGCTGCATTTAGATTTTCCTGTGCGTTGGTTGAAGATGGTCTTGGGGCCCGGCATTCACTCCTTATGTGTCCCACCTTGCCACAGTTCCAACAGAGTATGGCACTTGCACGATGAGCTTGCTTTGGCTCCTTATGGGTCGTGTGCTTCATCTGTTCTTCTAGTTTCTCCAATCGCTGCGCAAACTTGGATAAGTCTGGTTTATTCTCCTCTTCTGGGACTTGGAGACTGCGAATCCTTACATTGCCTTTGGATGCTTGCTTGGCAGCTTCAAATTCTAGCGAATGTGCCAAAGCATCGTTCAAGTTTTTATGTCTCGCCATCCTCAGTGCCTGTTGAGTGTCGGTATCCCTGATGCCGTCAATGAATGTTTGCAGTGACAGCTGATTTAAAAATTCCACCGGGGCTGTGGGGTAAGCTGATCATGTTAGTCTGGCAACGTCGGCTTCGAATTGCTGCAGACTTTCGCCTGATTTCTGATAGCGACTTTTTAGCTGAGTTTGATACAGCTGTTGTAAATGCTGGTCTTCAAACCTCACTTCTAGGTAATACCGAATGCTGTCGAAACTGTCCTGTTCTTCCCTGGGGATACCTTGGAGCACATCTAGGGCATCTCCTCTGAGAGCTACAATTAGAGAGGTCGCTTTCTCTCTCTCGCCCCAGCCATTTGCTGTAGCAGCGGCTTCAAACTGGCGTAGATAAATACCCCATGGTACTGAGCCATCAAATGTGGGGACCTTAATTCTTACGACCGGGCTATCTTCGAGTCTGATGTTTCCCTTGGCTATAGGGTATCGCACATCTTTTCTAGTATTTGCATTTTCTGCTGAACTTCTTGTATACTCGTCAGTTTGTCATGTACATCGTCGTTGATACCCCTTACTCGACTTTCTACTTGTTGGAAGATGTCGTCTTTTACCTGCTTCATACGTTCGTCCACACACGAAGTAATATTCTCAATTCTGCTGGCTTGTTTTTGCAGAATTTTCTTTGTTTCTTCATCTCTTCTTCTGACTTCTTCGTCTCTTTTTCTAGCCTCTTCATCTCTTTTTCTCATTTATTCTTTGGCTTCTTCATCTCTTTTTCTCAGTTGCTCTCTTATCTCTTTGTCTCTTTCTCTGGCCTTTTCATCTCTTTCTCATTTCTTCTTTGGCTTCTTCGTCTCTTCTTCTGACCTCTTCATCTCTTTTTCTCATTTCTTCTTTGGCTTCTTTGTTTCTTTTTCTGGTCTCTTCATCTCTTTTGCTTTGTTCTTCTTTGGCCTATTCATCTCTTTTGCTCATTTCTTCTTTCGCTTCTTCGTCTCTTTTTCTGGCTTCTTCATCTCTTTTTCTGGCCTCTTCTTTCATTTCTTTAATCAATTCCAATAGCTGGGCATCCATATTGGCTGTTGCGCTACGTGTCTTAGGCATAGACATACTTAAAGCTTGTACACGGTTTATTCTGTTTCAAGAACACACCCAGTTATGACTTACTGCTGAGACTGATCTTCCAGAGATTCTAGAAATTATCACGTTGTTCAACAAATATTCTGGAAAATATTTCTGCTAGCAGCTTGTAAATCCCACTTCTGACACCATGTTGTTACGTTCTACGGGGTTCTGGATTCGTTGACTAACAAAACACAGCTTTTCAAACTACAAATTTATTATAAGCAACTATTTTCCAACACCAGTATCAACTAAAATATTTCTCTCTATTATTAAATTTCCATAGAACTATATTCCACTATTCGCCTTCTATGATCGCTTCTTAAACACCAACACTTACTGCTAACTCGCTTAATACTCTAGGTTAGGTTAGGTTAGGTTAGTTTGTGAGTGGTCCATATCGGTCCCTCCACCGCGACCATAAGGTCTATTGTGGCTCACGCCTAATGTCTATATTTCGCCCAACAAATCCAGCCTCCTACAGAGGTCGATAACCTTTGCGGGCGAAAGTTGATCCAGATCCTCTGGAGCAAGCTTTACCTTGCCAAAGAGCAGGTGTCTAGTCCTATCCGCTGCCGGACAGGAACACAGCACGTGCTCTGCTGTTTCGTCATTCTCCATACACAGCCGGCACTCGGTCTCCTGACCGATCCCAATACGGTGCATGTGATGCCGCAAGCGACAGTGTCCTGTATACAGGCAGACTAGAGTACTCAGTTGTTGTCTGTTCAACTCTAGAAGTTTCTTAGCCCTTGACTCAGACAGGCCATTTATGAAGGCCTTAGAGTGAGCTAATACTTAATACTCTATGATCACTATTCTGCACTGCACCGACTTAATACTGAACTAACTCACTCTGCGCACCACTCGTCTATTTATACTGTCCATAGCAATGAACTATACTACGTGTATAGAGTTCATTGGCCCATAGAGATTTTAGACCCTCTACACTATTCTATACCTGTCACTTCTGGTCCATTCTAGAAATATAATTCCAGAGTGTTCGCTCTTACCAACACACTATAACCGACATCTGACCACAGAATAACAAAGTCTATAACCGTAATTCTCATAGACAAATGTGACAAATATATATATATATATATATATATATATATATATATATATATATATATATATATATACATATATATATATATATATATATATATATATATATATATATATATATATATATATATATATATGTATATAATTATTATTTTATGGCAGTGAAATATTTTTAAAACCTTGCGCCCTTGATAATAAATCTGCACAGCAATTGGTAGGGAGAAGTTTTATAATGCTCAGACCCCGGTCTAGACTGACTGTAGAGCAGTTGTCTTTTGCAGTCCACAGCTTTACACTCGCACAAGATGTGCTGGGCTGATTCCTCCCCCTCGCTGCAGAGTCTGCATGCGAGCTCCCCTTCGAACCGCCCCATTTTATGCAGGTGTTTCTTGACGGCCGTGTGTCCCGTCAAGAGACCTGTTATGTTTTTGAGCTGTCCTCTGCTAAGATTTAGCAGCTCCACAGCTCTCTTTGAATGGGGTTCGTCAATTAGTGACTGCTTTGGCCACTGCCAGGGGAGCCATTAAGTCCTGGGCACTCTCTTTGTCACGCCCAGAACCGGTTCTGGTCCCATAAATGGTTCTGCTGACCCTCTCTTCACGAGCCTGTCAGCTTGTAGTGAGTAATGCTTTTAGACCAATTTTCACATTTGAATTGATTCAAAAAGCTAGGTGGGACTGTGGGAGGTTGAGGTTGGTATAATATATAAAACTGAGGAGAAACTCTCAAATACACTAAACGTAGTCAATGATGGGTACCGGAGGAAGCAGATGTCTGTGAACCGTCACAAAATCACTATTGTCCCATTCACGAGAAGGAGAGATAATGTAAAACCACCTACTCTTATAGGGCGAGACACTTCCATTTGTGGAACAGGCGAAATATCTTGGGGTTTAGGTTAGGTTTTGGTTAAATTTTGAGTGGGCCATAACCGTCCCTCCACTGCAACCTTAAGGTCTATTGTGGCTCACGCCTAATTGACTTATATTTCGCTCAACAAATGCAGCCTCCTACAGAGGTCGACAATCTTTGTGAGCAAAAGTTGATCCAGATCTCCTGGTGCAAGCTTTGTCCTACCAAAGAGCAGGTCTCTTGTCCTGTTCGTGGCCGCACAGGAACATAGCACGTGCTCTGCTGTTTGTCACTCTCCATACACAGCCGGCACTCAATCTCTTGACCGAGACCAATTCAGTGCATGTGGTGATACAAGAGGCAGTGTCCTGTATACAGGCCGACTAGAGTTCTCAGTCTTCTTCGGGTTACTCTAGATAAGCTGCTCAACTGGAATATATTTGGAGAAAGTAATCACAGGGCCAAGTTGTCCCTGTGACCTCGTGCCTGTGAACATGCCGCAGGATCTGTGGGAACAAACATACAGAAAATTATGTATTGACTCTATGCAGTGGTCATCAGACCACGATAGCCTTTGGAGCTATAGTTTGCTGGACTAAGGTACTTCGTGGTATCGCAAGGACCAAACTGATTCAGCTACAGAGACAAGCGTGTCTGATGATGACAGGTGCATTTAGCATCACATTATTAGCCGCTCTGGAAGTCCTTCTGAATATCCCACCTCTTCACATATAACTATAGAGGGGGGCTAGGTGGGAAATGTAGACTTAAGGGTGGCATTTAGCTATCACTTTAATATAGGAAAACAAGGCCTCCTTATATTGTAATTATCTGAAGAAATACTAGGTCTACGGGAACAATTTAAAAAGCTTCATAATCTAGATAAACCACAAGTGGTGATGAATGTTTGCAAATTTCAAAAAATGTTTTGTGTTATTAGTTATAATTAATTGAAATTCACTTAAATATTCCAATGATTTAGATAAGATTATATATACGAACATGTTCCAAAAGAGATGACTTTGACTATTCATTACCTGCAGGAACATGTAAAGATTCGATTGCAATAAAACATAAGTATGTAGCCCTTCTAGTTTTTTTTAAAATTATGTTTTTATTAAATGTACACAGACTACGTTTTCTAGCGCTGCCCGAGGCAAAATCAGTACAAGTGCAACTGTATTGTCACTGAGCTGAGCCTTTACAAGTTTGGTAACTGTATAACAGATGCCGTCCGCGTCGGATGAAATGACCGGCTGCCTCCGGCCTAAGCAGTGTTGTCAGTGTTATAAAAAACTCACTTAAATTGAATACTTCGATAACCATAAGCTTTTCACAACGTAAAATAAATGAGTTAGTTAACAATGATGAAAATAACCGTAAAATATGCCTCTGACATTAATTTTACAATGCATTATTTGACGAACAAAATTTAATCGGGTGTTTAAACATTCACTTTTCGTTTATCAAATAAATCATTTTATGATTTTCGTGCAATAAGCTTAGAAACTTTCTACAGAGAAAATTATACTTATAAAATTACCTAGAAAAAAGGATATAAGAATATCCTCACACTTTTATTATGACTGAATCACATTAATAATGTTATAAATTATATTGAAGTAAAAAATAACATAATTGAATTAAATTGTTTTAATGGTTCATCCACCAATTCTTAGTTGCTAGTGCCTTTACAATGTTACAAATATTATGGTAGGAGTAAATAAGTAAGTAGAATATATGTACTAATTTTGCACTACAGTAAAGATATTGGATATGACTGCAAATGTATGGGTTTAGCTTTTTAATGTTTATAAATATAATTACACACCCACACACACACGCGCGCGCATATATATATATATATATATATATATATATATATATATATATATATATATATATATATATATATATTTACTTATTTATTTATTTATTTAACTACAACTAATTACAAAACAATTTTTTTTTAATTTGTCACGTGTCTTCATATAATATTATATTTTCCACTTGTCTTTTACAGAAAATGTATCTCTGAAAATAGTAAAGTTATTTAAATAAAACTTGGTAGGCAAATTACAATGACATAGGCTATACTACTATTAACCAAATTGTAAGTTTTTAGCTAAACGAAAGTTTGAGTCATGATCATTTCATTTTATTTTCCCCCTGGAGACCAAAGAAGGATACAAGGACTCAAACTTTGTGTATGATAAATGAAGTTTTTGTTTTAACACCCAAAGAGAGTCACTCGGGGCTAAGAGGCCGAAAAATAGCAATACACCAGACATACATTTCGTACGAGACAAACAAAACGGAACTGTTTTCCCTTACACTTATCAATCTTGTTGCATACAATTTCATATGCCTACTTATATGTTATTTTTGTACTTGGTCTTTTTAAAAAATCACTAATGGGAAGATCCCGACTTTTGAATTTTGAAAACAATTTTTAAACTATTTTTATATGTTTAACTAACGATTCTTTGGGGGGTGGGGTATTAAAAATCGCTATCAAAACACACTTGCTGCATCAAGCCTTGGTGGTTTCTTCCCAATTATAATAAATGTTGTAATTAATATATAATGTAATTTCTAACACTGAATAACTCAGAAGAAAAGGAAACAACTATATGTGCTAATGTACTTTATTAATTAGAAAACAGAACTTTCCACAAAACAATAATCATTTTTCTCTACATAGTTGTAATTTTGCAATTAAAAAATTTATTCATTTTTAAATAACACACAATTATTGTTATACAAACAATTTTTATTAAAAGATGCATATGTGTAGAGGTTTATCAACACAATGCAAAAATTTGACCTTCAGCCAAATTGCATAATGTACTCCTTTAGAATCACATCCCCTAAAGAAATAAATTTACACATGATGGTAAATGTGGCTAAAACTAACGAGCAGGGTTACAATGAACCAAAAAGCATTCAATAAAGAAAATATATAGATATGTATAAATGGGGCTGAAAGTTGGCCTTTTGATAAGCAGAACAGGAAGTTGAAAAGTGGTTGCGACGACGAGACAATATTACTTTTAGGCTGTGATTATTTAACTAAAAAAGCAAAAAATTGTATTAAAAATTTAAAAAGGTAAGCTAGAGAAAACAAATAGTGATAACAACATTAAATACAAAGCCTGCTCATTAAAATTCAAGAAATTTCAGTACCCGATTTGTATCGACAAATAATGGTAGTAAATTATATATATATATATATATATATATATATATATATATATATATATATATATATATATATATATATATATATATATATATATATATATATATATATATATATATATATATATATATAGGGGGCGTAGTAAAGCCGTCGGTCCCGTGTCCGTACGATGTTGGGTACATAAAATATCCCTACCCTCCTTAGAGAAAGGCAGGGGTTCAGCAAAATTACCTTGATCGCGGGATGAAACTGCTCCTTGGCGACGGTGATTGGCCATAGTCGCGAAAATAGACCGACGTTCAAGTCAGGTCAGGTCAGGATTACAATGAACCAAAAAGCAAACAATAAAGAAAATATATAGATATGTATAAATGGGGCTGAATGCTGACCTTTTGATAAGCAGAACAGGAAGTTGAAAAGTGGTTGCGACGACGAGACAATATTACCTTTAGGCTGTGATTATTTATCTAAAAATGTCACTCTTGGATTCTAAAAAAAATTGTATTAAACATTTAAAAGGTAAGAGAAATAAATAGATATAACAATATTTAATAAAAAGCCTGCTCATGAAAATTCAGGAAATTTCAGTAACCGATTTGCATTGACAAATAATGGTAGTAATATATATATATATATATATATATATATATATATATATATATATATATATATATATATATATATATATATATATATATATATATATATATATATATATATATATTCTGAACATTGCGCTTTCAAAATAAGATACAAAGTGATGTCAGTTCAAGAAATTGGAACCCTTTATAGCTTATTTTGGTAAAACTGCTGCAGCTACCTCGGGTTTTTCCATACTGCAAATACATCTGTAAAGGTAATAATAAAAATGTCTTCTGATTTACTGTCCAGACGTGATGGACATTTCAATTTTTTGGTCCTGTGGCAATCGTTACGCAGGCAAAACCATGCCTTTATCATAGGAAGAATGAATTTCCTTTGAAACGATTAATCAGGTATGAAAATATACGTGAGGGGCTTTTACAATGTGGGATCATCAGAGCTTATCGCAGGTATAAGACTCAAATACATAATTCATCGATACCTAGAATTAGTGACAGTTTTGTTTATATGTAGTGTTATTATAAAACGAGTTTTACATAAATATACTAATATATTTTTTTGTAAGTCTTCTTTATTATTTATTACGACCCAAGTTTCGGTGTAAATAAATAAACACATATGATAATTCAGACTCGATGGTCTGTTAACTATGTCCAATAAACAATGACTGATTATGCAAATTTGTATCCAAAATTTTTTAGTGTACTCTAAACAAGCTAAGATACCGCATTTCTTAAAATGTTCGAAAGTTTGGTTTACTGCCATAGTCATAACTTCACACAATAAATAAATTTAAAAAAAAACAGCCAAATTTGAAAATGAAACACACACACACACACACACACACCCACACGCACACACACACACACACACCCACACGCGCGCGCGCACACACACACACACACACACACACACACACAAATATATATATATATATATATATATATATATATATATATATATATATATATATATATATATATATATATATATATATATATATATATATATATATATATATATATATATATATAACAGTGACAGGGCATAGAACAAAATTTGGGAACTGTCATTTGCTTCCAACAACAGCATTTTTTGCATAGCATACTGCAAAATTTTGTTTTCGAATTATGAAAATTAGGATTTTTTTCGTTTATTCAAATTGACTCGTAATGCTATATATTTTAAGGAGCTTGTGAAAATGCAAATTGTATACAGGTATATACAGGGTGTTCAAATAAGGGCACGGACCGGCTATATCTCGAAAACCGTCACAGCTGCAGCTTTCGGAAAAAAATTAGCATAAGTAAAGTGGCCATGAGAAAATGTTGGAAATTATTTTCAGCTTCCTAAATCTGTCGCTAGGTGGCGAAAATGCCATGGCATACCTAAAATCATTAATTTCTCGAAAATCTTGACGCATAACATAAACTGGTTTTAGGTAATTTGTAATGAACGTTCACTTACCTACAACTTCTGTTAAAAAAAAATTTCCTTATAGACCAGTAGCGGAGGTAAGAGGCGAGGATTTTTTTTTATAAACAAATGCCTATAACTTGATAACCAGTAGAGATAATTTCAAGATTTTTGGCTTGTTGGAAAGAGATCTCATAAGAAATTCCACGTATTAGTATTTTAAATTCACAGTCAGACATGCACAAAATATAGAGTTCGTTAGAGTAGACGAGTCTAGTTTTATTAAATTTTATGAAAAATTTCAAATGGCAGCATAGTATTATAATATAACTATCGAAAAGTAGATGAAGTTATAAAGAACTCAGTGAAAACCCGAAACGAATATGTTTTTCCGTTTCAGAGAAAACTCGAATTTTATGTATTTTGGTGCTTATTATGCCATTTCTCAAAATTAAATATGAATATAGCAAAATCTCTATAGAATATTTGTTTTCAGGCATCGTTATACAAATTAACATAGTTACCAATAACAATTAATCACTTTAATATGAAATATATTTATTACCTTATCATAAAACTAAGATACAAGAGGCAATAATCGAATTTAAGGTTATATTCGTAAATTAAGTGATTGTATTATGAAGACGAAACTATATGAATGTAAAACACCTAAAATTTAACTAACATCTGTACACCCTACGTACTAAAGCAAAATACGATAAATATTATTTGATTATATCCCTGAAGGTATCTACTTTAAATTAGAATACCATGTCTGCCAAGTGGACACGGACACGGAATGAACTCAAACTTCATTACAATCGTTATACAAATTAACGTACTTACCAATAGCACTTATATCACTTTAAAATGAAATAAATTTATTACTTTATTAAAATTACAATACAGAAGTAATGGAGAAGTCATGAAAAAATTAATTAATATTATGAAAACGAAACACTTTTCATTAGGCGTTCAGAGAAAATGCTAAGTATTTATTTTGAAAATTCATTCCATACATGTCTCTATCATAATATAGTAATAAATACAAGCATTGTCTACAATCATTTAAACACTTGTTAATACACATGTAAAATGTACTTCAATCAATGTAGTTCATGTGTTGTCAGCGAAGGTAAGACAATTGAAAGATTTTGTTTTATAGACGTCAAAATCTTATGTTCAATTTATTACTGATCTTATTAATTATTTGTAGTGTTTTTGTGTGTTTTTTATTGATAGTTAGTATTTTACGTTTTCAGGGTGTCTTATTCCAACGAGGAAGCATCTGATATGTTTGAAATTTATTTACAATGTTTTCGGAATTCTGTTATCGCATCACGAGAATATGTATTAAGGTACCCCCATAGAGACATTACTCAAGAGAGGTGTCTAGTCGCATTGCAAGATATATGCGGAAAACTGGATCTGTAAGGCACACCGGGAGACAAGTCAGAGCTCGTAGGATTAGAAATGAAGAAAACATTACTAATGTAATTGCTCTTGTTACTACAAATCAACATATTAGTGTACGACAAATTTCTAGAAACTTAGGTGTGACTGTAGGATCTGTATACAATATTTTAAAAGACCATAATATGCACCCATATCACATAGTATTGCATCAGGCGCTAAATGAAGCTGATTGTGACCACAGACTGAATTATTGCCATTGGATGCTGAGCATCCTAGAAGAAACACCACGATTTCTATCCCAAATACTATGGACAGATGAAGCAACATTTTCAAATTGTGGATAAGTAAATCTCCATAATATGCACTATTGGTCGGACAGTAATCCCCATTGGATGAGAGAATTAGATCGGTAAAATCGATGGACTCTAAACGTATGGTGTGGTATAGCTGAAGGGAAATTTGTTGGACCATATTTTTTTACGGAGATCTGTATTTAAATTTTTTAACTCAAAGCTTAAAAATGTTATTGAAAGACATTTGCCTAGAAACAAGATTAATAATGTGGTTGCAACATGACGGGTGTCCAGCACACTTCGCGCAAATTGTACGCGAATATCTTAATGTTCAATTTCCAAATCGGTGGATAGAAAGAGGAAGCTTATTTCCATGGCCACCCAGATCACCTGATTTGACTTGCATAGATTTTTATTTATGGGGGAGAGTGAAAGATTTGGTATATCAAACTCTAAAAACGACTAGAGAAAATATGATGGATACAAGTTGCTGTTAATAGCATATCTACGGCTGAAGTTCAAACGGCGGTAGCCTCTACTCGTCAGAGATTAGTTAAATGTATACATAAAAAAGGACAGCAGTTTGAACATTTGTAAATAATAAAATGTTAATTAAATTTTAGGTGTTTTACATTCATATAGTTTCGTTTTCATAATACAATCACTTAATTTACGAATATAACCTTAAATTCGATTATTGGCTCTTGTATCTTAGTTTTGTGATAAGGTGATAAATATATTTCATATTAAAGTGATTAATTGTTATTGGTAACTATGTTAATTTGTATAACGATGCCTGAAAACAAATATTCTATAGAGATTTTTCTATATTCATATTTAATTTTGAGAAATGACATAATAAGCACCAAAATACATAAAATTCGAGTTTTCTCTGAAACGGAAAAACATATTCGTTTTGGGTTTTCACTGAGTTCTTTCTAACTTCATCTACTTTTCGATACTTATATTATAATACTATGCTGCTATTTGAAATTTTTCATAAAATTTAATAAAACTAGACTCGTCTACTCTAACGTCCTCTATATTTTGTGCATGTGTGACTGTGAATTTAAAATACTAATACGTGGAATTTCTTATGAGATCTTTTTCCAACAAGCCAAAAATCTTGAAATTATCTTTACTGGTTATCAAGTTATAGGCATTTGTTTATAAAAAAAAATCCTCGCCTCTTACCTCCGCCACTGGTCTATAAGGAAAATTTTTTTTAACACAAGTTGTAGATAAGTGAACGTTCATTACAAATTACCTAAAACCAGTTTATGTTATGCGTCAAGATTTTCGAGAAATTAATGATTTTAGGTATGCCATGGCATTTTCGCCACCTAGCGACAGATTTAGGAAGCTGAAAATAATTTCCAACATTTTCTCATGGCCACTTTACTTATGCTAATTTTTTTCCGAAAGCTGCAGCTGTGACGGTTTTCGAGATATAGCCGGTCCGTGCCCTTATTTGAACACCCTATATATATATATATATATATATATATATATATATATATATATATATATATATATATATATATATATATATATATATATATATATATATATAACCGTCTGATAACTCAAAAAATAATTAACCGATTTCGATGAAACTTGGCAAGTGCCTTTCTTTTATAAATGGCTGTTTTAATGAAATTTACTATATATATTGCCTCAGGAGAGATCTTACTACGTACCAAAATTCAACTTCCTAAGCTTAGATAAAATTGAGTTATTCAAATTTTAAATTTTCTTTGGAAAAAAATTTTTTTCTCCGAAAATTACAAAGTTATTTTAATGAAATTTTGTGGATATCTTGCCTAAGGAAAGACCTACTACGTATTAAAATTAAACTCTCTAAGTTTATAGAAAATTGAGTTATTTAAATTTGAAGCATTTAATAAAAATTCACTACCATAACGCACTTGCTGCGTCCCAGTTTTTTTTTTACCTTTTTGACAAGTCGTCAGGCAACTGAAAATACAAGAGGTACCTGAAAATGCAATATTTTGAATATCGCCATGTAGCTCGGAAACTAAGAGGGCTAAGACAATTTTGCTTGCGATAAATTTCATTTCACAAAAAAAGTAGCTAAAGTTCGCGAAAAACGCCAGGTTCTATCTTCACTAATAACCGAGATACCCAGCAATTTCAACCAAAATGGGAGGCCTGTACAAGCACATTACAATGAACCCAAATAACTAACCATATACAAACACCTACATACATACATACATGGATGGACACACACACAAATAAATATATATATATATATATATATATATATATGTATATATATATATATATATATATATATATATATATATATATATATATATATATATATATATATATATATATATATATATATATATATATATATATATATACAATGTTCTGGATTCGCATCCTACCACAGCTTTTCATAAATTATAAATAATTATTAATTTGGTACTTATTAAAACATAACAACTGCCGTGGCAATGGCATTGTGGTGGAGAAAGTTGAATGCCTGCACCCGCTCTTCAGAAAAGCCGCTAAGATGTCGGTCTCGTGTACCACGCGATGTTAGGCATGTTAAACCTCCCTACACTGCGTACAAACCCTGGGTGTTAGGTTTAATATAGAGTAAGGCGAAACATATCTCGGGCGTCGGTGACTGGACATAGTCGCTGAAATAGGCAGACAGTAAAGAAACCAAATACAATAATACTTTTTTAGGATAAATTTTAGAATTATTTTGAAAAACACATTATCCCCAAAGCAGTACCCGTTTTTTAAGAAAGTGACAGAAAAATATTAATATTCGGACACGGCCAGTGCCTTATGGTAGTCAATTTTCATTAATGTACATTTTTTAAACTCAATTTTCTATTAACCTAGAAAAATACATTTACATTATTCAGCAATATATTTTTTTTAATTGGTTCAATTGAGCAGCCTAATGTGTCGAAGGTTAATCAAGATTAATTTACGTTCATTTGAAGAAATGTTTTGAGAGTTTAAAAGCCTATCTAAGGAATCAAATTTTTTATGAAAATTTGCTGGAATACAGTTATTCTGTAAAACATTAGATGACTTCAAAATTCATAACGTTACTTTATTCTCCAGCGTAATAAATGCCGAATAGACCGCTTGGACCGCTTAGAAAGGTTACAAATATAGTCTCTCCCAAGCTCATCTAAAGGCATAAGTACAATAGAATCCGTACCTTCTCCGTCCTCCGCTCTTCACCGTCCCGCTTCATAAACTTGGTGGGTAAACAAAAGAGTAGATAAATGACATCATCGCTTTGCTGAGTAGGTACAAATATTGAGAGCCTTCTATAAAACGGAGGCCGAATGAGACGCCACCAGCTGAGAAGTAGTTCAATTTAGTCAGAGTTTAGGTTGAATTAAACAGTTTTTAAGGAAATCCGAAGTTCAAGATCTTTGGCAGCACTTGTCATGACAATATTTTCTATCTCTGTCGGAGGTACTTCTTCGTCTAGAATATCGCAGCCTTAAACAAACAGCTGACAGCATGCTGAAGGCAATCAGTATGGGAAGAAGTAGACTCCTCGAGGTTATGAGAATGATCTCAGATCTGCTGTTTAAAAAGCCCTACAAAGCTATGTCTTTCGAGACCGTCCTTCCAGACAGGGAAGACTGAGATCGAAATAAAACATCCCTATTGAATGCAAATCTCTGCTGGTACACGAACGGCACAAAACTGAGTCAGGGGACACTCATGTGGGGGCAGCTCTAAGGCAAGAATATCCTCTAGCATGCAATCATATAGCAGGCAGAAGTATATGCCATCGAGATGTGTGCAAGGGAGATTAAACAAAACCATTGCATACACAAAACGATAAAAATATTTTCCGACAGCCAAGTTGCTGTAAGAGCACTACTACTGCACGCCTACTGTTGCAATTCAAAAACAGCATGGAGTTGCAAGACTCCCCTAACGAACTGGGCAATGAGGTGTCGCTGGTCTGGATACCGGGGCACTCCGACCTTGATAGCAATGTAGCGGCCTACGTTCTAGCCAGGACAGGTGCCGAGGGGGACTATATCGGATCGGAACCCTAGCTGGGCATATTGTTATGCACAGTAAAGCGCACTTTGGAGACCTGGACGGATGCGAAGACATTCCAATAATGGCAAAATCTGCTAGGATTCGCCCACTCAAATACTTTTATAAATGGCCCCTCAGAGTCAAGGGCTAAAAACCTGTAGAGTTAAACAAGCTACAGCTAAGAACTCTGGTCAGCCTCTATACAGGACACTGCCGCTTGCGTCACCACCTGCACAAAATTGGATTTGAATAAGAAATTGAGTGCTGATTGTGTATGGAGAGTGACGAAACAGCAAAGCATTGTCCGGCAGTGGACAGAATCAGGCACCTGCTCTTTGGGAAGACCCAATTTACTCCCGAAGATCTGGGTCAATTTTCGCGTTCAAAAATTATCGACTTCTGCAAGAGACTGGACTTGATGACCTGGCTTTCTCACACTGTGTGTGTTCTGTACAACAGGATGAGCTGCCCTTTGTCGTTATATATCTTAAATTTGTAGTCAGGCTTCCGCACAGTCAGCCTTTATTTCTGACAGCTCCCGTAAAATATATAAGTTCAGAAAAGCTAACTTAGAAGCGCTCTATAGAGCTATAATAACTTTGGACATTTCTTGAGACCGTTGACAGGCTTCATTTTTAGTGAATTTTTATTTAAAAAAATTCACCAATAGAGAGGTATCGATGGTGAGATTTTGCAATTTTTTTTTCTTCAAATGAGCGCAAACTAGGACCCCTAGAACCCACATCTGGGGTCAGTTTCAATTTTTATATGTTTATATACATGCATATATATATATATATATATATATATATATATATATATATATATATATATATATATATATATATATATATATATATATATATATATATATAGGCTGTTTCAAAAAACATGCACCATCGCTCGTAGGGCAATTCCTTACTAAAAAATAAGAAAAAAAGTTCCTGTGCACATGGGCCCGGAAACGCATAGTTTCCAATATACAGGGAGTTGAATTTTAATTATTTTTTTTTAATTTTTTATAAATAATTTCAAAACCACTGGATTGATTTTAATGAAACTTGGAACTTGAAAGTGTATTATGAAAGTGCATATTTTCAAGTGAAAATCTGCTTACAACTGCGTCAGTGGCGTGCGTACGGGGTAACTGTAAAAATTCATTTGGGGAAAAATATGTGCGCCACTGTCTTTTTCCAATTTTGATACATCAGTTATGAAGCTTATTACATAAGCCACAAAAGCTACCTCTTGGTATTTTTTCGTTCAGGGTATCCCCTAGGAGATATGATTAATTTTATAAAAAGGGGCAAAGTACCGATTAGTCGGCGTAATAATAATAATAATAATAATATATGTTTACTGCAACCATAAGAATATGAAAAACAAAACATACAGTAAACATTACAGCAATAAACGTGCAAATAACTAACCTACGTAAAACTTATTGGTGATAAACATTGAAATGAATATTACAAACATTGATAAAAAATGATAAATAAAAAATAAAAATAAAAAATGAAAAAGGTAATCGTAAAGACACCATGATTTTTCCAAACTCTTGTTTTTTGTACATTACTCAATTGACTTTAATAACAAAGCTAAAGAAAATGTTGAAAGTGACCACCATTAGCGTCGTTACAATTATTTAACCTTCTGCGCAAAGATCTTCTTACTCTTCTGCAAATATTTTGATCTTCTCTAATGCTGTCAAATGCATATTCTATTCTTCCCAACAATTCTTCTCGTGTATTTACTGGTGTTTTATACACTAGTTCTTTTAAATGACCCCACAAATAAAAATCGAGAGAATTCAGGTCCGGAGATCGAGGTGGCCATGACACCGGACCTCCACGACCAATCCATCGGTGACCGTATGTGTTGGCTAAATATGTTCTTACAACTGCTGCAAAATGTGCGGGCGCATCATCATGCTGGAACCACATTGTACCATTTCTCATAAAAAGCGGTAGTAACAACGCCAAATCATTTTGTAAAAAGTTTAAATATGATTCATGCTCAAGACGATTCGGTAGAACAACAGGACCAATTATGTGATTTTCAATAATAGCAGCCCAAATATTGATGGAAAATTGATACTGCGAATTTGCAACTCTTAGAGAGTGTGGGTTTTCATCGGCCCATGTATGTAAATTGTGAAAATTTACGATACCTTTTCGCGTAAATGATGCCTCATCAGTAAATAGTACACGTTTAGAAAAATGTTGGTCGTGCCTAAGTTTGTTTAAGAACCACTGACAAAACATTACCCTTGGTTGAAAGTCTCTAGGTAGAAGTTCCTGGACACGTGTAAAATGATAGGGATATAAACTTTGATCCTTCAGAGTTCTGTGAACTGATGATGCCGAAATATTACCGAGTTCGGTGGCAATAATTCTCGTACTTGTACTAGGATCACGTTCAACTCTATTTAATATTGCCTCTTCAACTCGTACAGTTCGGCGGTATCTTCTGCGTCCAGAGTCAGCTTTTAAAGGTTTTAAAGAACCAGTTTCTCTCAAATGTCTTACAACACGTGGGAAAATATTTTTGTCAGGAATTCTTCTTTGCGGATAAGTTTCCTGATAAACTCGCACAGCTTGTCTAGCATTTTGATTTGTTTGTCCATAAATTAACAACATATCAGGACGCCCTCGTGGCGCAGGTGGCTTGGTGTCAGCCTGCTAAGCGAGGGGTCCCGGGTTCGATTCCCGGGCGAGCCAAGTTGACTCTGCCTGGAAAATTTAAAAATATATTGAATGATGGGAAAGAATGTGCTAATGGCTTGAGAGGCCGCAGCCAATAATATTAAAAAAAAAAAAAAAAAAAAAAAAAAACAACATATCAGTCAAATCCGCTGAAGTGTACTTAATGAAAACCATCTTGAGAGGAGGAAATAATATTAATGAGCAGCTCAGTATCAACAAATAACTAAAAACGAAAATACTGCACCGTATCAAAATTTAAAGAATAGCACGAAAAATCTTTTGACGCCTACAAAGCACTTCAAAATTGTAGAATTTAGAGAACTGTCAAAAATTATAGTTTCATGGCACTTTACGATTACTGTTTTCATTACTCCAACGAATCGGTACTTTGCCCCTTTTTATAAAATTAATCATATCTCCTAAGGGATACCCTGAACGAAAAAATACCAAGAGGCAGCTTTTGTGGCTTATGTAATAAGCTTCATAACTAATGTATCAAAATTGGAAAAAGACAGTGGCGCACATATTTTTTCCCAAAATGAATTTTTACAGTTACCCCGTACGCACGCCACTGACGCAGTTGTAAGCAGATTTTCACTTGAAAATATGCACTTTCATAATACACTTTCAGTTCCAAGTTTCATTAAAATCAATCCAGTGGTTTTGAAATTATTTATAAAAAATTTAAAAAAAAATTAAAATTCAACTCCTTGTATATTGGAAACTATTCGTTTCCGGGCCCATGTGCACAGGAACTTTTTTTCTTATTTTTTAGTAAGGAATTGCCCCACGAGCGATGGTGCATGTTTTTTGAAACAGCCTGTATATATATATATATATATATATATATATATATATATATATATATATATATATATATATATATATATATATATATATATATATGTATGTATGTATGTATCCGTCTGATAACTCAAAAAATAAATAACCGATTTCAATTAAACTCGGCAAGTGCCTTTATTTTATTAATGGCTTGGATCAGTTTGTTAGCCAGGAAAATCGGACGAGGTTTTCCGCGAAAATTTTGAGTTTTCTTTCAAAACAATTTTTTTTCTTCGAAAATAACAAAGCTGCTTTAATTAAATTTACTATATATATGTTGCCTTGGGAGAGACCTTACTACGTACCAAAATTCAACTTTCAAAGTTTATAGAAAATTGAGTTATTCAAATTTTAAATTTTCTTTCAAAAAATTTTTTTTCTCCGAAAATTACAAAGCTATTTTAATGAAATTTGGTGGATATCTTGCCCTAGGAAAGACCTTACTACATATCAAAACTAAACTTTCTAAGTTAATAGAAAATTGAGTTATTCAAATTCGAAGCATTTAATAAAAATTCACTACCATAACGCACTTGCTGCGTCCCGAGCTTTTTATCATCAACTATACACTTGTTTTGACAAACATGCTCCCTTATTCAAACCTAATAGCCGTAAGGCTCGCCATTTTGCATATTAAAAAATTGTGGATCTGAATATCAACTTCAGGAATTTAGACATCTGAGATCAGTTATCAAGTGTCACATCTCAGCTGATAACAATACTTACCTGCGTCAGGTCGAGGCAACCATAAGTGATGATGATAATTCTGGTCATATATCCAAAATATAGGGCGATCTAGTGTGTATAACTTCCACCTTCTAATAGTGCTCCCAGCTCTTGCGAATCTGGCCAAAATACATTTCTTTGCCTTCTCTGCTGATGAAGTCGAGAAGTCTTACAGCTATTTAAAAAACAAACTTATAACTGGCCCTGACCTAATTCCATCCTTCTTGGTTAGAGATCGTGCTAGTGCCCTAGCAAGACCAAGTTTCCTATTTAACTTAGCACTCAAGACTGAGACTTTTCCTAATGTTTGGGAGATGCCGAAGGTTATTCCTATATTGAAGAGTGGTGATGGGTCCTTGATTTTCAACTACAAACCAATCACTATTCTATGAAATTTTGCTAAGGGATTTCAAATCACTATTTATAGTCGCGTTTACCCATCTCTCAAAAACATGATTTTGCCATGTCAACATAGCTGCATGGAAAAGAGGTCTACTGTCTCCAATTAATCTACATCACACAGTTTATTACTAATACTCTCAATAGGTAAGGTGGCCAGGTTGACGTGATTTATATGGACTTTGATTGTACTGATCATATGGTGCTACTTGATAAACTTAAATCTGCAGATATCTCTATGTTTTCAGGTCTTATTTGAATAGCAGGCTAAATTTTGTTTTCTATGGTGGTTTTGATTCCTTTTTTTATTATACAACTTCACGTGTTCCTCAGGACTTTAACATCAGGCCCCTACTCTTCTTACTTTTCATGAATGATCTAAAAATGCATTCTTCTATAAGTGGAGTCGATGATTGTGTAGAGATTCAATGTGCAATAGATAAAGTTGACAAGTGGTGTGTTGATAATATGGTACCTGAATTTGTCAAAGTGTAGGGTGGTCTCATTTTCAACGAGAATATCTTGCATTGAATATCATTACGATATCAATGCCTCATTGATACCTAGATGTAGCATCACAGAAGATCTAGGCATTACCTTCGACAACAAATTATCTTTCAACCTACACATTGGGGAAGTAGTAAGTTCAGCCAAATAGTAAGTTCCATAATAAAATGCCACTGGAAATTCTTTATTTTTCACTTGTACATACCATACTCAAATACGGAGTATTAATTTTTTCCACATATACTACTCAAAAGTATTGTCTTGAGTCAGTCCAGAGGAGGTTTCTGAAATTTTTGAGATTGAAAGTTGTAGAGGAACATCTGCCTCGCCAACTGGATCATTTGTTACTGTGTCTGGTGTGACGCGTTTAGCGTTGAGTCTCATAGAAAGGTTGCTTCTATAAGATTCCTTTATAAGCTTTTAAATAATTTGCTAGATTCCTCAGAACTGGTTGGACAGATGAAGTTTCTCGTACCTAGAATAAATGCTAGAAGTTGTGTTGCTTTCTGCCTTCCAAATAGCAGAACAAATCTGCTTATAAGATCGCCTATTCATACCACTGTTAGCAATTATAACTCCATAACTGACATTAATTACTTAAGTATAGATGCTGTCATTAGGATTACACGTACCAGTTCTTGTTTGTAGTCCTTTTTGTTTTTGAAAATAACTGCTAATTGGTGTACTAATGCATATCATTTGTAAATTTATTTGTCCTTTACTTGGGTGTAAGCCTGTTGGGCAATAAAGTGATAAATAAATAAATAAAGCTTGGTTCGCTGTATAATGATGTAAATTATAAATCCTGTAATTATGACATACTATAGCCTTTACTAAGATGTGGCTTGACTCAGACATCGATAACTCTAAAATATTTGGTAGTTGTTATGCTACTTTAGGTCGGACATGAAGTTTGATCAGACTGGTTTTAACATGGGTGGCGGTATCTTGCTGTCACTTTGCTCTACAATGCAAGGGTTGTAAACATCTTTAATGCTGATCTTGCCAGTTTACTACTATTGATAGATATTATTTGTGTCAAGTTATATGTAAATGATACTCCACTGTTTGGTATTTAGCTTTTGGTGCCTAACACCTCTGCTTCTGCTTACGTTTCTTGATACATTGTGTGACTGCGAATTTCTTTAGAATTCCAATTTATTGACTTTAAGGTCAATGTTCTGGAGTATGCCACTCATTTAGCTCCAGTTACTAATACACTGCGCATAATTTTTTCTCCGCGAGACCTATTTTGCTCAAAACAATGGAATATGATCAGAAATACAAACCCAGACCTCTTGATCTTCTTTTCACTAATGTAAGACGATGTGTACAACATGCCTCAGATGGTGGACGAAGATAGTCATCGTCCCGCACTTGGGATAAAACTTACAGCTGAACTTCGGATATGTAGACACACTGTGAATATGCCTGCTTTTCTGGTCAGGGATTGTGCTCACATACTTCTCCATCCTTTGACTATCCTGTTCCTGTTCAACATCTTGCTAAAATCTTCTGTTTCCTAGCACCTGGAAGAAGGCGAAATCGATACCTGTTCCAAAGAGTAGTGATTATACTCTGGTTGAGAACCATAGGCAAAGGGTTATAATGGATAATTTTCCGAAAGTGTTCGAGATTGTATTTAATGAGATCATTTTATTTGCTGTCAAAAATGCTATTAGCAGCGCTCAGCATGGTTTTTGGAGACAGTTTAATCTGCCTGTTGGAATATATATCGGAAGAGATGGACGTGGACCTTTCCAGGGTCTTTGATAGATTGGTCACCGTATTCTCGAGGAAACTCGATAACGTGGGTTTCTCATCAAACTTACTGAACTTTGTGGGATCCTATCTTTGCGATAGCGTTGTTAATTATTGTAGATGCCGGTCTGTTGGGGTTTTGGCTCGATCGGGTGTTCCTCAGGGATCTGTTTATTAATGATATATCAGACGTAATTGACTTACCTCATCTTATGTATGCAAATATTACAATTCTCTCAGCCATTGGTAGTCTTAGTGACTGTTTAAGACTAGAGGACAACTTACATAGCGTTTAACACTGGTCATCCCTTAACAATATAAGTACACTTGGAGAACCCAAATCCCCACAACACATCTTAAAGACCTGACGATCGTTTCACGAACAAAATTCGCCTGATTAGAGGATGAAAAATTCTAAACTACTTACAACTAAACATCACCTTTTATACTACGTCTTAGGTAAAGACCGATACAGAGACGGATGAAATCTCAGGCAAATTTTCTGTGTATTATATTTTATATATATTAGCAGACGACGTTTTGGAACTTTCGTTTTAATCCCTTCTATATCAAATAAAGGGTGCAAGCAAATGGCTATAAATCAATGGCGGAGCTCGGTTTAAGGAATTTTGTTTTTTTATTGCCTTAGACACATAAATACTTTCGTACATATCTAGGTTCACTGGTTGTCTAACATTTTTGATAAGTATATATTACTATTAATCAGTGGCGGGGCTCGGTTAAGGCAAACTTTGCTGTTTATGGCCTTAGAGATATAGATACTTTCATAGGTGTTTGATTTCACCGGTTGCCTAACATTTTTGATGTTTCAGATTTTCTTTACCTATGTGGTGATTATCCCAAATATGTTGTGCCACGCATGACTTGTCTACACTATCATATCGCAGCTGTGCCAGATGTTTCCTAAATCTGGTTTCAATAGTCCTTTTATTCTGCCAAACTTATTTAAGATTACGATCTTTACAACTTCTCTCATAGACACCCCACATTTCAGTGGCTTTATCTTTATCTTTCGTATTACCTAAATTTTTTAAATTATCTTGTCGAAAAAGTTAGCTGCAATCAGCTTTCTTAAAAATGCTCTCGAGACCTCTTGTGATCCGCGGTTCCAATGGTAGGCAAACAAACTTTTTTCTATTTTATCTTTGCTAAATGTCGTGGATTCCAATAAAATTTTCTTTGTTCTGTGTCTATTAATTGACTTTTCCACTAAGCAATCTGAATATCTGTTATATTAACCACATTTTTAATGTACTCTAAGTCTTTACTATGCCTACTTTTACTTAAGGGAAATTTTATTAATTTATTTACTAAGAAATTTAAACTGGCCGTCTTATGTGTAAACATATGATGCGAGTCAATTGAAATGTAAAAGGTAAAGGCAAGATGCTTACTGGCAATTAGGACATTGCTGTTACATATATATATATATATATATATATATATATATATATATATATATATATATATATATATATATATATATATATATATACATACATACATATATACATACATATATACATATATACATATTATATATATATATATATATATATATATATATATATATATATATATATATATATATATATATAAACATATACCATCGATACCTCTCTATTAGTGAATCTTCTTAATGAAAATTCACTAAAAGCTGGAAACCATAAAAAAATTAGAATTTAATGATTGAGTATGGAGTTGGCGATGTGACACTGTACTCTTTTACTTCAGTAAATAGGTATGTACACGCAGATATGTATTTAAAATGTTATGCATCTTAATATGTTTAATTAATAAACATTTCTTTGTTCCTTTTTCCCAAACATATGCCATGAAGGATTTTGTTGTGTTTTTATAAATGGAAATCCGCGATTTGCGGCTTAACCAGGAAATTGATTAACCAGAAAACTATTTTCCCGGTCATCCCCGATAATCGAAAGTCTACTGTATAATGAATAATATAATTATTCTTATGTACTATTTAACATTTTGAATAAAGTATTATTTGAGCTCATCTAGTTATTTAGCTTTAGCTCACTTAGAAAGACTTTTATTATACCTTATATGCAAATTCTGTTGCTGCATGTTGCACTACTACACAGAAATTATGAGCATGATAATGTTAAATTTGATTTCAGTTTAATACAACAAACAATGGTTCATAGCCAACTGGCCTTGACCAAGTGCAGGTGTCTTATCATGTGATTGAAACCAGCGCGCGCAGTAGAGTAGAAATATTTCTAGGGGCCCTCAACTTTTAAATTTTGATGAAAAGCACTACAACATTTGACAGTTTACTGATGCAGTATGTCCTGGATTTCTCTACATTCCCAAATGGAACGGACTGAGTATGTATAGTATATTCTCAGACAATTGAAGAGCTGGCCGAAATAATATTATAACTCACTAAATTTTCAAAGTTGGCTCTTTTGTACTAGCATATAAACTGTTATCAAATATACCTGTTATGGGTTACGTTAGCGAGTCTTTTTTTTATTGCACACACCTGTGTCATAAAGGATACTGTGGAGCATCAAAACTACCCAACGGATAGAAACTGAAACTATTTAATGATTTTCACCAATTCAGTTATAATGAGCAGAATACACTAAGTGAAGTTTGGATCGTGTGATGAGCACTGATAAGTACACCTGGATAACCCAAATCACCACAACACATTTAAAAAAAAAAGACCTAACGATCGTTTCAGTAACAAAATTAGCGTCATCAGAGGATGAAAAATTCTAACTACTTTAAAAACTAACATCACGTTATATACCGGATCTTAGGTAAAGAGACCGAACTGAGATGGGAAACTAGTCGCAGGCAAATTCTGCAGTGTATTGTATTTTTATCGCCGGACGAGGTCTTTGCACTGTCCCTACTAACTTATCTAAAAGGTATCCATCTCTAATAATTTTGGGAAGGTTCAAAGACAACTAAATTAACATAGTTTCCTTTGGCGGAAATATCTGTATTCTTATGTTATCTTTAGGACGTGTTGAAACGTGGGAATTTATTTAACAAAGCAATCGATCAGGTGACTCGTAATCGGCGGTGGTGAAACGTTCATACATTTTTTGTTGCAACTATATTTCGCAATATATATACTCTTGAACACGTTTAGTTGTCCTGGTTGTCTAACATTTTTTTATTAATTTCAGATTATCTTCATTGATGTGATGATTATTATCCCAAATATGTCAGGCGACGCAAGATCTATCTATAGTACTGTAACGTAATTGGGCTAAGTGTTCTTTGAATCTAATTCCAATCAATCTTTTTGCTTGCCCGACGTACTTAAGATTACAATCTTTACAACTTATTTCATAAATTCCCGACATTTTGTCCGTGCTATCCTTGTCTTTTGGGTAGCAAGTTTTTTTAAGGTATTTTTTGTCGAAAATGTTAGCTGCAAGTAGACTTTTTTAAAATGCTAATTAGACCCCTCGTGATTCGAGGTTCAAATGGTAAGCAAACAACATTTGTCAACATTTTCTTTGTTTCCTGTTTGTTGATTAATTTTTCCACTAGGCAAGCAGTGTATCAGTTATATTCGGCCACGTTCTTAATATAATTGAATTCTTTGGTATATCTACTTTTATTTAAAGGAAAATTAATTAACCGATTTACTAAAAAATTCAGACCGGCCATTTTTTGTGCGTACGTATTATGTGAGTCGTTCGGAATGTAGCTTAGAGCGGTGGTTTCCTTTATATAGATATCGAATTCTAAAGTGTCTTTATTCTTGATAACTAGTACATCTAGAAACGGTAATTTATTATTAATTTTTAATTCGTGGGTGAATTTTATAGAATCAAATTTATTGTTTAATTTGGCAATAAAATCTTCTATTCTGCAAATGTTTGTGTTAAACACTGCGAAAATATCATTCACGTAATGAAACCACACACTAGGAAAATAACCACTTTCACTTTCAAGATCGGTTTCAAATCTGCTAATGAAAAGGTCTGCAATAAATGGCGATAGCGGATTGCCCATTGCCGTGCCTTGGGTTTGTTCAAAAAATTCATTGTTGAATTGAAAAATACTTTGTTTGATACAAAGGTTTGTTAAAGTTAAATATTCTTTGCAAACATTTTCATTTATGTTATTAATTTTTAACAACTGCTCTAAATAAGTTAATGTTTGCTCCGTGGGAACGCTAGGAAACAATGAGGACAATAAAGACACTTTAGAATTCGATGCCTATAGAAAAGAAACCACCACTCTAAGCTACATTCCGAACTACTCACATCATACATACGCACAAAAAATAGCCAGAATTTTTTAGTAAATTAGTTAATTATTCTTCCTTTAAACAAAAATAGATATACCAAAGAATTAAATTATATTAAGAATGTGGCCGAATATAACGAATACACTGCTTGCCTAGTGGAAAAATTAATCAACAAACAGAAAACAAAGAAAATGTTGACAGAATCAACAACGTTTTGAAGAGAGAAATCCGACAAAAACTTTGTTTGCTTACCATTTGAACCTCGAATAACGAGGGGTCTATATAGCATTTTAAAAAAAGTCTACTTGCAGCTAACATTTTCGACAAAAAATACCTTAAAAAAACTTGCCACCCAAAAGACAAGGATAGCACGGACAAAATGTCGGGAATTTATGAAATAAGTTGTAAAGATTGTAATCTTAAGTACGTCGGGCAAACAAAAAGATTGATTGGAATTAGATTCAAAGAACACTTAGCCCAATTACATTACAGTACTATAGATAGATCTTGCGTCGCCTGACATATTTGGGATAATAATCATGGGTTGAAGGATTTTGATGAGCCTTACGTGGTTTGGAAGTTATTTACTCAAGTTTTTTTCATAATCACGTGATGTTTTGTGTGTGTGTTTTGTTTCTTTAACGTCGACCTATTTCCGCAACTATGGCCAATCACCGACGCCAGGGAGCAGTTTCACTTCACTATCCTGGAAATTTTGCCGAACCCCTGCCTTTCTGTAAGGAGGGTAGGGATCTTTAACGTGCCCAATATCGCATGGACACGGGACCGACGACTTTACGTCCCCTCCGAAGGACGAAACGTGCAGACATTCAACTTGCTCAAATACAATGCCAGAACCTCAGTTGATGTTAGTTACAGTTTGTACTGAAAAAGTGAAAGGAGAACCGTGGGATTGAACCCAGTACCCTTCGGTTCAGAGGCACACGTTCTTGCCCCTGAACCACTGAGGCTCTAAGATGTTTTGTCTAAATGAGGTTTTTGCTTTATACAGGCTGGCTAAAAATTCAATACAATTCAATATAACAATTGTTTATGTTGATAGCTATCAAAATTAGTAATTTCTGCTAAAGTAGGCTGTGTAGATGCAAAAAATGTTTGAATAACATTGTCGTGGATACTTGTCAAGAGAAGTTGGCTAATATTTCTTTACAAAAAAATCAAGTTGTCTGCTAGCCAATTGTAATATGGCTACCATGATTTTTACAATTTTTTTGTTTCGGCCTGTATAAAATGCTAAGAGGTCTTTATAAAAAAAACTGGCGAAACCTCCTAGAAATATTGATATTAGCTAAGTTATTATCCATAACGGGAGACGATACTTTTTTTTAGACAAAATGGTGGACAACAAACTTTGGCAACTTTTACACTGCTTTATCTTACACCCAGTATAATATGAAATTTTTAACTTTGCCAAAAGAATGTGTTATTTCGCATAATTTAGACCAAGTGTGCTTTTGCGAAGTGCAAACCATATTAAAAAAAGTCAACTTTGAACAGAGTAACAGATAATTGAAAATTGTGCTAAAAATTGATTTTGCCTAACTTTTTGTTGACAGCTTTAGTTACTTCCCCGTACAATATGTCCCCCAGCGCGCTTATGTTTTTTGTCAGGTTAGCGTCTGCCACGAGTACAATTGGTGGTAAATAAATATAGGTATAATACCTAATACCCACTTCTTGTGTAACGTTTGTGTGTTGTCTCTGTTAATGAATGTTGGCATTATTTGTAGTATTACTGGTTAAGCGCTTCATTTAATACAGTTTGCGTTTAAATGAAAATAAATATGTTGAATTATTATGCCATCCGCAAGTGCATCATGCATCGGTATTGTCCCCTAAGGTCACGGACGGGCAATGCAGTGATGACCTTTCAGGCAGTCTCTGCAGCAGAGATACTGGCCGATATGACCTGACCTGACCTGGAGTTACAATTCTTGTTTGCATCATGGCTGCTAAAACTACCAAACATCCATCAATGGACAGCGAGAGCCGGTAGTGCGGTTGTGCTAGTGACTCGTCCTGCTTCTACATATTTAAGCCTCAGACAGCCAAAGCCATGATGGGCGTCGGAATCTACAGACTAGGCCCATAACGTAACGACGACCTGGCAACTGCTTGGAAATTTGTGACTTGGGATGTACATCGTGTGAGAGGTAAAGAAAATAAGATTTTGCAAGCGATGAATGCACGAAAGGGTATATATTGTGCATGAGTAAGAAAAACTATAAGGAGCGCGGTGAGCCAGTATTGGGCGAGTACATATGCATAAGGTTGGGTGCTGAAAAAAGTCTCGTGGCAGTCAGATATGTGAAAAAATTATGAATGTGTTTTTCCAAGAATAATATGGCTGTGGGTGAAAACAAGTGTACGTAGCGTGTTTTTGGTTGCCTCCTATGGCACCACAAACGAGGGAGGGAAAAGAAACAGATAAAGTAGTCAGGAAATACAAGTGTTGATAAGAATAGATACCGTTTGATGAATATATGTCTGGAAAGGGCCTGTCCATATCGAATACGTTGTTTAAAGGCAAAAATATCCACAAGTAAACATGGCAAAGGGGTGATGTAAAAAGTATAACACTGTGCATGATGAGAGACTTCACACATTCATAAAAGGTACCACAGTAATGCGAGGTGCTGAATGGGGCTCCCACCAGTTTTTTGCGGTGTCTTAGATAAAACTGGCATATAGATAGATAAAGCGAGCGAGGAAACAAAACAAGTAAGAATCAAAATTGAGGTACTTTTAACACATGTATTGGAAAAAAGAAGAACTGAGTTGCATGCATTATGGAATGAATACATCAAAGGATTCAATTTGGAAAGTACATGGACGACCCTGAAAAATATGATAATTGGATGTGGTAGGAATGTTTTAAGAGGAATGCGTGATGAAATCAAAAGTAAAAAAAGTTATGTATGACAAAAAAGAGGCATATAAAAGAATGGTGAATGCCAAAGATATGCCAGAGAAAGAGAAGTGGCTGGTTTAGCACAGAAAATTGGAAAGTGAGTGCAAACGAATGCTTAATGTCAATAACGAGAACTGGAAATGAAAGAGGCTGAGAATATGCAGAATGATTTTGAAGGGAACAAGAAGATGTTTTGAAGGTAGATAAAAAGGACAAGATAAACCGAAAGAAATAATGATATTGGGGTGGAAACACAGACTGGGGACATGGTATGGGACAAGGAAGATGTGAGATAATACTGAAAAGAGTATTTTAAGAAACTATATGGAAGCAATAAGAACCCTCTGCCGATTGCAAGTCAGACAGAATATTACACTGTTGAAGCGCATAAGGTTAAAATAGTGAGGAAAAAACGAATGAACAGAAAAGCAGCGGGTGTCGATAAAATCCATGGAGAAATGTTAAAGCATGGATGCTCGAATTTGTCTGTGTGGCTATGTAAGCTGTTTAACGTATGTACAAAGGTGGGTCATGTGACAAGGGGGTGGATGGACACTATCATGGTGGCTTTGTATAAACGTAGAGGAAGCAAGAGTGAATGCAAAATTATGAAGCAATAAGTTTGGTAAATGTTGTGGATAAGCTATTTGGAAGCATATTAATAGAACAAGTGAGACAGCTAAAATTGAAACTAGATTTTCTGGGAAATTTTTGGGATTCCTTTAAAAAAATGTGAATGAAAAAAAAGCTATGGTAACCAAATTTGGTTTTTTTTTGGTAAGTAGGTTAATGTTATTAAAGGCAAACTATGTGCCAAAATTTAGATCTCTAGATTAAAAGAAAAAAAAAGTGATAAGCATTTAATGAAAAAATGTTTGGTGCCAGATCATTTCTATGTAAATTCACTACCATAACGCATTTGCTGCATATGGAGTTTTCTTGTACCTCATTTTTCATTTGATGATAAAGCAGACAAACAAAATTAGAAACCCAGAAAGGACACAACATTTACATAATCGAGAAAGGCCTCCTCGACAAAGACATAACTTCTACACAAGACTCGAAAACTTAACTGACACAATTTCTACAACTGAGATTTCTTTTTTAAATAAAGGATATAAATATTGCTCCAATTTTAAATTTACAAACAAAATTAAAGAGATATTAGCTTCTGAATCAGAAATTGACAAAAAACTAAAAATATGTGCATTTTTAAACATTCTAATTCAAAGTATGACAAACTCAAATTAATCAAAATAAAATAATCGTAAAATCAATTCAGCATTAAATATCAGAAAATGATTTCGTTTTTTCTAAAGCTGATAAAGAAAATATAACAGTAGATATAAATAGATGCATAAAAGACAACATAAAAATCAATAATTTTATTACTGCAGAAATTAGGAAACCCAACAAATTCATTTCAGGCAAAACTAAAGAATAAACTTGAAAATACATCTTTGTTTAGTCAAAAAGAAAAGAAATCTTTTATAAAAAGTCCACTACGACCAAATATGATAGCTACCTGAAAATTCACAAAACAAATATTCCAGTGAGACCAGTAGTTAGCTATGTTAATACACATAATAATAAAATAGGGAGCAAACTGGTTTCACTTATTAGAAAATACAATTACATTCCAAAATATTCAATAAAGAATTTGTATGAACTAACACACAAATTAAATAACTTAATTATTCGTACAAACAGTAGATTAGTCTCGTTTGATGTTGTAGCATGTATTCTAAAATACCTCCTAGAGAATGTTTACCTCTATTAGAAAACGTTTTACTATAGAAAAAAAAAAGTAAATGTCATAAAAAGACAAATAATTAATCATTTTAATGAACGTATAAAACGAAACTATTTTAAATTTATTGTGCAAAATGAAGGCCAACCTTTGGGTAGCCCATTGTATTCTTTATTAGCCAACATATTTATGGAAAACTTAGAAAAACAAATTTTAGAAACATAAATTTCACATATTGTCTTTTGGTAGATACTTGGGTGATATTTTAGCATGCTTTCAAGGTGGCCCTACAGAATTAAATGAATTTTAAATTTTATTAATAACATTCATACCAATATCAAGTTTACTTTAGAAGAACGAGCTAATAATTGTATACATTTTTTAGATTTAACCATTAGAAAGTTAGAAAATAATTAATTTGACCTTTCAATATATAGGAAACCAACTTACACAGGCACAACCATATCATACGATTCATGTCACCCTTTTTCACAAAAGCTGTCAGCCTATTATTCTATGATACATCCTGCATTTTAAATACTTATGTCCTAAATCAATTTTGAACACGAAATTTCAATAATTAAGCAAATATCATTTAATAATGGCTACTCTGTTAAAATAATAAATATAATGATAGAGAAAATAATACAAATCAGCGATTAATTCAATTTATCCAAATATTAGAGACAAAAAAGACAACACATATGTTTCGATGACTTATTTTGGAACGATTTCAGCAAACATTTCAAAAATGTTAAATACGTGTACAAATACAAAGGTAGCTTTTAAATCTTACAACACGACGCATGATTTGTTATTTAACGGGAAAGAAATATCTTATTTCTTGACATCAAGTCTCTGTCTACAGGCCATAGTTCTTTTACAATGTGACAGAGACTTTGCTTTAATCGAAAGACAAAATGGAAAAGTGTGGCTATGACTCCCTTTGACTGGATTGAAATAATAGCAAATTCTCAACCTAGTGAACGATTTATCGGACTTTGCACGATGCAGAATGATTTCAAAGACCTTTAAATAGAATTTCCACTGTGTAAGGACCCAAAGTTAAAAACTTCCCAGCAGGGTACCCAGCATAAATAAAAAATCAAATTCCCTGACATTTCCAGGCCCAAGTGATTTTTTCATAATACTCGTAATGAACAACACACATCCCTGAATATTTTTTCTTAAAAAAAATATGTTTTTTTAAAATCATTATAAAAAACATAAATATGGTTAATTATGTTAACTAATACAGAAACATCATAAATTTCTACCTGTCAAATTACTAAATTACTACTCGTTTTTTCAGTAACTACTTAAGAAAATCATGATATGAATTATTGAAAGTTCTGTCAGTTTATCGTTGATTTCTATATTTCACAGTTCTCATAATTTCTTTACACTATCATACACAATGTGTTGCAATGATAAACTTTTCTCTTTTGGATTACAATACAAATGCCGATATACAAATGCCAAATATTTACACTCGCAACTTCAAGTCTATGTTACATGATCATAAAGTTTAAAATATAATAAACACATTCACGCAGCTTTACGCCGCCAATAGCTAGAACGCATTTTGCATTTTATGCATTCAAGGAGCACCTAGAAGAAAACATTTATGTAAAAAAAACTCATATAACATAAATATATGAAATCAAAATAAGAATAAATCTGCTAGTGACACAATTTTACAAATATATAATTTCCAGGTTTACTGAACGATTTCCACGACATTTAAGCAAAATAACGAATTTCCCTGACATTTTGGGGATTATTTTAAATTCCATGATTTTTCCAGGTTGCTGGGTACCCTGTCCCAGTCAGTATGGTATATACTTTCCTCAGATGCCCTAAAACGTTGTAAGCTACATCAACATAAAACGTAATTCAGTGAAATCGAACAAAACATTTGAGATTTCTATACCTTCCTGCAACTAAACTAGAAGCAGCATACCTGGAGTAGTGAATAACGTTGTGGGATACTATTTTATAAAGTAAGTCAAAACATCTACTCACTAAAAGAGCCATATAAGTGCTAACTTGTCTATCCTAAAATCATCAAAATGTCACGTTATTCTGGCCTGCTATTCAATTATACATTGCATCATACAAATAGCAACATACCTGTACTTGTAAAATATACTGGTCCTTCCCAACTAAAACAGCCAAATGATGAGAAAAATAAACAGAAACAACTGCAATGCAGACTGTAGAGTATTTTTATCTAAATAATTAATTCTTCTATTTTTTTGTTCAGAGAGAAGTAAACATCTAGATCATAATAAACAAATTTATTTACATTTTTATGGTTAAATATATTTACATTGCTCGTAATCAACTCTTTTTCTAATGATGATAATTATAAAACTAAATGATGGTCTAGTAGAATAGAGGGTGTATCATATGGAAAGATAGTTTGTTAACAATATTATTTATTATTTTATATTATCCAAAGGTCAAGCATTTTAAACTAACAAATGTAAATATAATATGAATTTATTAATACTTAAGTATATTTTGATATACAAAAAAGAAACAAATAGTTATGACCAGGAAGTATACTTGCTTCTTACTGTATAAACACACTAGTAGATTTTCACAAGAAATATTTTGTAAGAGCTAAGGTTTGGTATACCATTACATTCTCACCATGTTTGTACGTGAAGCAAATAGTGCTGAAACCTCGGTTAAAATATATAGAATTTTTGTGAAAATTTACTAAAGTATTTATATAACAACCAGTACTGGATTCTAATCAAGTATCAGCAAAGTCAAATCAAGACTTGTGAATTATTTGATTATTTGTCTATTATAAGACAACATTAACCGTACACCAAGTCAGTCTAGATATACTTTGTTTAAACATTGTTTTGTAAGTATTAAACTCAAAGATTTATAATTTTTGTATGAAAAATCAACTTAGCATTAACCTTATGTCATGAACCTTTTTTCAGTTAAAGTTTTTTTGTTTGTCCCGCAACACTATAAATTAAATTAGCATGTGATTTTATTATCATTATTTTGTAGCCAAATGTATAGGATTTTCATCGATGGCAGTAATATAACTACAAATTCTGAAATAAACATAACAATGGTTCCAAAGTTATCTCAAAACAAAGGTTTCAATGAAATCAACTGAATACCCTACATCTCAGTAAAGAGGGGTGGTAGACACCAAACTGACAGTTTTGTTGTTGTTATCACCTATGTGTGCTGTACACATGGTTACAATATATACATTTTTCTCAGAAACACCTGTATATTCAAACATCTAATTAGATAACCAGATATGTTATTAATTACAGTAATTTTTAAGTGATGAACGGAAATTAATCGCTATCAAAATTACACCTCATTCCAAATGTCTGCCTACTAAGCTCTCGTCTTTAGATCCATGCAGATTTCGCTCATAATCACCCTGTATATTCAAACATCTAATCAGATAAACCTATATGTTTTTGTTTACAGTCATTTTTTTAGTGATGAAGGGAATTAATATTCGCTATTGAAATCGCACAACATTTCAAATGTCTGGCTACTGAGTTTTCGTCTTTAGATCCATCTTTTTTATGTTTATTATTTATGAGTTGCTCTGTAATTTTTGATATTACATATAATTTCTTACATTTGCTTAACCATTATAGCCATCTTAACAAAATTAATTTTAATACTACTATACTTTTTTTTTTTTAGTGTACACTATATTTAAAATTATTTTATAGAATGTGACTATTATGATTCTGTGGCCAAATGTATTCACCACGGCCATTCGGAATAGTAAATTATTTAATGTGAGTTAAACTTTAAGTACAAACTATAAAAGGTCCAAGTTTTATTCTTTCAAACACCTGACACGTGAATGATATTATATTTTTGGCTCTAAACATTCAGAAGCTGCATTTTTAGGCTTCAGAAGTTGCATTTGTAGGATACACTACACAATAGCATACAAAAAATATTATTTGTACTATTGATGGAGAGTCTAAGGCTAAAAGATACAGAACAAATACCCTGTAAAATATAACAACACACAAACAAATTGGTGATCGTACATAGAGGTGTACGAAGCTTCAAAATTTCAAACCGAACCCGAACCGAACTTTTACGGGCATTCAACAATGCCAAAGGTAGCAAAGTTTTAATTCGGTACCGGCGCTTTAAACCCGGTATTGATTCAATTGAGTCAGTAGCGTAATTTCAGGAGATTTCACTCATACGTATCTTGACAGTTGGTGGGACACATTGAGACCTGACAGAGCCATTAAACAACCACAGAATATATATTTTTTGTATATCCTAGCATCCCAACACCTTTTTGGTTACAACATTATGATGGCAGCGCTCGAAAGCGAAACTTGCAAATTTTGTTGAAAGTTACCTCCCCCAAAGAATATATACCTTCTACATACCATTGCATTTAAGGAAATTATATATGGACATATGGTTAGTTCGATTTTAAATCTTTGAGAAGTTCGAGTGTGAACCTTAGATATACCATTTCCGAGGTTCAAAGTTTGAGGCAAGATACTTGCTTGGATTTGTTCATAGTTCGGTTCGGAGAAAAACATGGGTTTGCACACTGTTACTCATAAACAAAACTTATTTTATAAATAATACAACTGATTTGATGTACGTGAATCATTTATCTGCAGAAAATTATAAGTTTCAAATAACTTTCAAATTTTATACTGAGAAGAGAAAGATCATACTTGAAACTTAACATTCTGGACATTTTTAAAATAGCAGATGGAAAAATTCGAAAAACCAGATTAAGATAATCAAACTCGAATATTACGTTTTCATTAATATTAATTAATATGAGTGAGCTTATGAGTTTTAGAAATGGTTTTATTTAACAAACATTAATGTATGTAGTAAGATCTTAGACTTGTGCGGGGGAGCTTACATATACATATAGATAAAGGACACCACCCATAACTTATCAGAAGCCCACCCTTCCACATTCGAGTGAAAAAGAGCGACTGTCCGAATACGGGACTCGAACCTGCGACCCCCTAGTCTGATTCTAGAGATTACTCATCTCGCGAACTGAGCTATTCGGCCTGTCTCCCAACATTCTTGATGTATATGACCAGGTTGATGTGTTGATTTTACTAAGGCATTTGATGCAGTCCATCATAGCTTGCTGCTAAATAAAGTACATTATTTTGGCATATGTGATTGTTTGGTATCCTTATTTGAGTCCTACTTACTTATATGGTTGAATGAACTATGTTTGGCATGCTAGGTGTTTGTCTTATAGCTGTCCTGTTACTTTAGGTGTCCCCCAAGGTTATGTGCTGGGACCTTTACTTTTTAATGGTTTTGTTAATGACCTTGATAACGTTATGGATGCTCCATGGTTTTTTTATGCCGATGACCTAAACACTTTCTATTCTGGCAAATCAAATGTTGATTGCACTATTCAAAATTTGTTTTAATGAAATCCTCAATTGATGCAACTCTAATGAACTGTCTCTTAATGTGAACAACTGTAAGGTAATGTCATTCACTAAGCAGATTAACCAGAATCAACATACTTATTTTATCGCCGATATGAACTTAATACAGGTTAAGACAGTTTCTGATCTCGGAGTCGTGTATGATCATGGTCGCGGTTTTAACCTTCATCTAGCAGACGTGCTAATACCTTCCATGAAATCCCTAGGATTTATCATTGGAAACTCCAGAGGCTTCGCATCCGTAGACACTTTCAATTCTTTAATTGCCTTGATACAATCTAAACATTAATATGAAAATATATGTTGGTTCCCCTTTTATTCGTGTTATCAGAAATACCCGGCTTATCTTGATGATAGATACTACACTGAATAAGACATCCAACAAGTTTTACGATTAAATCGTTTCGGTCTTAAATACCCTGATGAAAGGGGGACCATTATGGCATTATCATTTTTATATAAGGCTATTCATGGAGAGGTGGATTGTCCAGAGATCCTTTCCCAGCTGTCATTTCGTGCAACGCTGTTTTCCTTCCATACAAGCTGTAGTGACACTTTTCCCCTTCCCATCGCTAAAACAAATATCCTTCTGAAATTTCCGATTTAATTTATGTTTTCAGCTTGTAATAAAACTGGTGGTGATATTTTCATAAGTGATAGCTATGTGTGCTTCTTGAAACATGTAATGAACCACTTTGCACCTGATAATTATTCAAGCTTGTATTTTTGTTTTTCTGATATCATATATTGAAGATTATTGTAGTTGGGCTTGTGCCTGTTAAATAAATAAATAAAAATGTTATCATGTAATTTTTGTGTAAAATATTAGCATAATTTTGTTTTGGTTATATTATAAAGCTTGATTTTTTTCTCGTAAACATTGTTGAAACTGAGAGAATGGTACTAAATTGTGTCAGGTATAAACTTGCATATCCATAAGGTACCCTGTATCTGATAAAATTACTGTATAGTGAAACCCAAAAATGCAACACAGACACAACTTATTTGAAAATGATTTTTTAGTCTTTTGGGAAAATATATAGATATGCACGAAAAATTTTAAACCTTAAGTTGAATAATTCCAAAAATAATGTTTAAACTAAGTATGGGTTAAACTGAACATCATTAAAATCTGAGTCATATATGTTTAGTTTATAAATTACAAAACAATTAATTTTCATACAATCTGGATTAACAAATTAACTAATAATAAATTATTTAACATGAATATCTAAAATAAGATAATGTATAAGAAACTCTGCTGACTTCCTGTAAATTTCATAGGCACCAATTAAAGGCCTTCAACATTCACAAACACACACACAACACACACAGGTGCACCGCCTCACACATCCATACATGCTTCTTCATGATTATGGGGACACAAACCATATTACCAACAGCTGGAGGCTTACTCTCTCCGATGAATCATGATCGCAGATTTGTCATCAAAACATTATACACATCTACTAAGTGAGGTCTCACAATTATATTTAAAGCACATGTCCTGTACAGAGCCTCTAAATGGAAAGCACACTTGTAATTTGTGCAAGATCTTGTTAAAAAAACTTTTTACACATTTAAAAAGGTTTGCCCTACGAATAAACAGTCTGGTTTGTATTTATAAAAGCAACTAGTATAAGAACAAACTGTTTTTTGAGGTGGTTCATAAAAGACAAAGCTAATGTACCCACAGGAAATCATGAACTTGGTTATTGTACCACCAAATGTCTATTTCATTTTGTAAGTAGCTGAAAATGATGTCTCCATAAACTTTACACTGGGAGTGCGTTCAAATGTTTGAATGCTTGAGGAAATAATGAGGATACATGGTAAACTTTTTGACAAGTTAGTAATATATCGCAAAAGTGCTTCTTGGCTACATGTTTGCATATTAAAAGTCAACATTGATGGTAATATAATATAGAGCAGTAACTGTGTTCATATAGGTGAGTTATATAGTGTAAGAAGCTGTTGTGGTGCAAACAGACTTTGAACTCTGAACATATGAAATCCCAGTTTGTAAGTACAGTATACTCTCGATTGTTTGTGTGCGGATTATCTGTGGTGACAAATTGATCAAAATTTCAAATCAAGAATAGATCGAAATTTCAATTTTTTTCGTTTCTTCTCACACAAATATAATAAATATCCCTAATAATAACCACTGACCATCTAAATATGGGTCTGGCTATAAATACTACGTTGCAAAAATCACGAGGAAAATAAAACTGGAATTTGTTAGAACCTCTAGTGTAGTAGTATGTATGTAGAAGCAGAATGGACTGTCACAGATTGCTTATTCTGTTGTCATGAATTCCTATTTATCTCTTAACATGACACTACAATAGGAACACTGGGAGGATCCATATATGAATGTTTGTTAATTTTAGTTGCCTCTATCTTTTCACACTTGATTTTTTCATTCGAGACTGCATGGGCGGCACGGCAGAAAAGAACAAGATAAACATTTCCTGAGAAAGATTTGGCTGTTAAACATTATATATATATATATATATATATATATATATATATATATATATAAATTTTATTATGTTTGTATTGTTCATGTTTTTAAATTATCGGTGTTGCCGATCCCCCATTAGCACGGCTAATCCAGAGTATACTGTATATAAAGCGAGAGGACCAAGTTCCATTTACAAACAGGTCAACACTATACTGGTGTGATCTGTGGACTAAATGAAATATGTAATAAATATAAATAAATTTGTTAAAATGTTCCAAGAGCTTGAGACATCACAGCCATAAAATAACAAGTTGCAAATTGACTTGTGATAACAAGTGCAAAATATATTGTTTCATATCGAAGTTAACGGTAGAAGAATATGTATACTGAAACATATATGTATAATATTAAAATTAATTTCAAATGCCGTAACTTCCTTAAGAATTGAAGGTTCAAAGTGTATAAAAGTTGTTGACTTATTTTTTAAACAAGGAATTTATTCTTAAATATGTGCTGTGCAGTACTAGGAATATGTTTAGTACATCCTCACACACAACTCTGTTGGCTCATATAGGTTTTAACAAAATTTTTAATGTTAGTTCATTTTGTAAGTAGCTGAAAATCATGTCTCCATAAACTTTACACCGGGAGTGCATTCAAATGTTTGGATGCTTGAGGAAATAATAAGGATACATGGTAAACTTTTTGACAAGTTAGTAATATGTCGCAAAAGTGCTTCTTGGCTACATGTTTGCATATTAAAAGTCAACATTGATGGTAGTATAATATAGAACAGTAACTGTGTTCATATAGGTGAGTTATATAGTGTAAGAAGCTGTTGTGATCCAAACAGACTTTGAACTCTGAACATATGAAATCCTAGTTTGTGTTACTAACACCTTCATTTAGGTGGTCAAAATGAAAGTACAGTATACTCTCGATTGTTTGTGTGCGGATTATCTGCGGTGACAAATTGATCAAAATTTCAAATCACGAATAGATTGAAATTTCAATTTTTTTCGTTTCCTCTTACACAAATATAATAAATATCCCTAATAAGAACCACCAACCATCTAAGTATGGGTCTGGATATAAATACTACGTTGCAAAAATCACGAGGAAAATAAAACTGGAATCCAGAGTATACTGTATATAAAGCGAGAGGACCAAGTTGCATTTACAAACAGGCCAACACTATACTGGTGTGGTCTGTGGAGTAAATGAAATTTATAATAAATATAAATAAATTTGAAAAAATGTTCCAAGAGCTTGAGACATCACAGCCATAAAATAACAAGTTGCAAATTGACTTGTGATAACAAGTGCAAAATATATTGTTTCATATCGAAGTTAACGGTAGAAGAATATGTATACTGAAACATATATACATAATAATAAAATTCATTTCAAATGTCGTAACTTCCTTAAGAATTGAAGGTTCGAAGTGTATAAAAGTTGTTGACTTATTTTTTAAACAAGGAATTTATTCTTAAATATGTGCTGTGCAGTACTAGAAATATGTTTATTTAAGTACATTCTCACGCATAACTGTGTTGGCTCATATAGGTTTTAACAAAATTTTTAATGTTACTGACCCGTGAAATTTACAGAATAAAACTGCGGTTAAAAAAATCACAATTCTGTTGGCTCATATAGGTTTTAACAAAAAAATTTATGTTACTGACCTGTGAAATTTACAGAATAAAACTGCGGTTAAAAAAATCTTGGAGAAGTAACGATTTAAAATGTTCTTAAATATATTATTGTTTAACACCTATTTTTAGGATATTATTTGTTTAAGTGAGCTCCAACTCTAAAACTATGTCGTGATGCTCATATTTGAACACTAATAACATATATTTTTATTTTACCGTGACTGCAACTAACTACGGTTTCACTCTTTTACCTGAAAATTTTCAGAATATATCATGGAAGAAGGATAATATGACACATACACATGCACCAAGATGATAATTTATTTTTCTGTAAACTGTTCCTTGGTAAAATCTTCAAACAATTACTCTTATTGTATTTATGTGTAAATAAAATTTAATTTATTAGATGTTTCATAATTAAAAATTTAACAACTTTGATTAATTTGCTTTTATGTATCTGCACGCAAATATTTTCTAAGTCTAAATAAGCTACACATTAAATGTTAAAAAAGGTATGAAACAAAAAGCAGAATCACCCTAAAAAACTACAAAATAATAACAGAGTTATGAGCCACATACGTATTTTGACAACGGACTTGTCTTCATCATCAGCTGTCTATAAACTTTTGGATAAATTATGATCAGGTACTAATAAAAGTAAAGGAACATTGTGATTTTACTACACAATAAGAAATGATCTTTTTGTAGAAAATGATGTAATATATTTTAATAATATAATAATAATAATACCACCCAACTTAAGGAAACAAATTTTAAATTTACTCCATGATGCATATATCTGCATAATAAAAACACAAGAGCAAGATTTTTTTTAGGCCTAACATGAATATTGAAACTGAAAACTTTGTAGCCAAATATCAAACCTGATAAAAAACATCAGGCCTCTTGTGCCTTACATCCATGAACTACCATCTGAGAAAATAGCAGGTGATATCCTCAAATATAATGGAAAATACTATTTAGTTATTATAAACCAATTCTCAAAATGATTAGAATTAATTAGTCTTGCATCCAAAACGTCAAAGGAACTTATTGGTCAATTAAAAAAAATATATCTCATGGTATTCCAAAAAGATTTTACAACCAACATGCCACTTCACTCGTTGATGTTCAGAGACTACTAAAGAAGGGAATTTTGAAATATTAAGTTCAAATCTGCACATACCTTCATAGTGATAGGTTAGCTGAAAAAGCAGTTTACACAAGGAAACAAATACTGAAAAGGAAATTAGAAAAACGTAAAGACCTAGACAGTGCCATATTAGAGATGTACAGAATTAAAGTAAACTGGCCTAAAATGGAATTTTTGGGGAAAACGGCATAGCTCTGGTTTGAAAATATGCACACAGATTACAAACTACCTGAACATCAGGAAAGTAAGCAACAGTGCTGTTGATATCCTTTGTGCCCAACAACACTATGGCTCGAGCCAACTTACAGGTAGAAGTGGTTGTTTAGTGTGACAATTTTATCTTGCAGCATTGGAGAAATATACATAGGACAATTAGAAAGCCACAAGGTATGTATTGACTACTATATATTTGTGCATTAACTATCATACAAACTTCAAGTTATATCACAAGCATTTGACTTAGAGGTTAGGTTAAGGGCAGATTGTCTCGTAGGGTAAAAAGGCATGCAGTCTAAAAGAGATGCCCTTTTTAGGTTCATATAATGTTATGAAAAATATGTATTCTTTGCAGAAATGATTCGTAATTATAAAGCAAAAACTGACAGGCAAAAATGGAATGAGATTATAGTATGCGAACTGTTCTGATAAGCACTGTACTTATTCTGAGCGTTGGCAATTACCCCACCTATTCTTTGTGCCGGTGTGTTACAATGAAACATATATACCAAGAACCTACAGTATTAAGTGGGTTCACAACCACGAAACTAGGGAACTTGCTGGTCCAACTAGTTTACTTTAGTATTACATTACAGTAAGTTACTTTCTGGGGTGAAACAGTTATAATTTAAATTAGTTATTGAAACGTTCACACTATAAACATAATAGCCAGGCATCATCATACAGCCATGTCATGAGTTAATCTTAAACAAGTTACAAAAATATAATTTTAAAGCTTTACACGCTTATCTCTGCTTCAAACATTTCCCACATAAGTTGCTTTTTTATCAGTCAATTTGGGCATTACAATTTTAGATACAACTGCATGAAAATACACATGCATATAGTATCTTTATCAGGACAACATTAAACATTTTTGTTTTCGAATTATTTTAAATTGTCGGAGCACTTTGTATATACCAATAACTCTTGTCCATGCAGGTGGTATGTTCCCATATCATGAAAGTTCACACAGACACACATACATAGACATACAAACACACACATCCACACACACACACACATCCACAAACACACAAGCTTGCATATGTGCATATGCATATATATATATATATATATATATATATATATATATATATATATATATATATATATATATATATATATATATATATATATATATATATATATATATATATATATATATATAAATAAATAAGCTGGTTCATACAATTGAATTTGCTAAAAATTATCTTGGACTTTGGTGAATTTTTTAACATGACACCTGTACCTAAAATATAAAGGCTTTAAACTTATTATTTGAAAGAATAATTGAGTTAAACATATATTACTACAATTGGATGTACATTAGATTATTTAATCAATTCAGCTGTTATTGTTACAAACAAAATTGCCATACTGCTGAGTAGCCTGCCATGAATTATTTGAATCAATAGAATCTGAACTATTTACAGTATCTACTCCTACAATGTTAGCATTCTTCACAGTTTGATCAGGAATTCTGGTAAAAAATCAAATGTTAAATATAAATAAACTAGTATTTTTTTACATAATATACCTACATATTATCAACTATAATCTCCTTTCCATTGTTGGTATCATGCTCTTGATCTACTTGTTTTGTTCCATTTATATGATTTTCAGACTTATTCTCGTTCTTATCTTCAGAATTCTGGAAAAAGGCTCAATGTCAATTTGTTTCCTATAATTATAGAATGCTACAAACGTAAATTTAAAAAACCACCGCACAGCTTTCATAAGGCAAAATTATCATCTGATTAATACAAGTATTTCAAATAATAATAAGTGAATTACAGTGAAGTCTTTGAAATATATTTGCTTGGTATTTTATTTTATGAAATAATTTTGTGGTCGCTGCTTAAAAGATTATTATTTTTAGGAAAATAAGTCAGATATAAAATAATCCGTTTAAAAGATGGGCTAACTTGTGTTAGTTTACATAACATAATGCTCCATCCATTAATTTGGATCCTGTGTGGAGAAAAAAAAAATAGTTCTATACTTCCATGTGCCTTTCTCATAAATGTCTAAACTATACTTCTACAGGAAAATTATACATAACTCAATTGTGAATGACAATCCATAATCAATGTCTACATCAGAATGTCTGTGGACTTCACACCAAGACACATGACCTTTATAGAAGTTGTTTGTGTACTGATTACCCTATAATTGCTTTGACTGAGACTAGCCTGAATCAAGCCATAGCTGATTGTAAACTATTTGATCACCATTACGCTGTTTATCCTGTGGATCGTTCTGCTGCGTCTAGCAATAAGCAAAGATTTGGGGGTGTGCTGATTGCAGTGATGAACCCATTGTGCTATGAAAAAATTGATGTTGCACATGATATGGAACAGAATTGTGTTAAGATTAAGTTCGCATCATTCACTGCATTGATCTGCTGTGTTTACATTCCTCCTGCAGCTACAGCTGCAGTGTATCAAGCTCATATTAATATTATTGAAATATTTTCCAAAGTTAGAAATTACCTGTATTAACAGTGACAATTAACTTGACTTAGAAGCTGTGGGCAAGCTTAATAATATCACCCATATGTGATATAATGTGTATATATATATATATATATATATATATATATATATATATATATATATATATATATATATATATATATATATATATATATATATATATATATATATATATGAATATATATTAGAGGTGTGCGAAGCTTCGAAATTCCGAACCGAACCCAAACTCGAACCGAACCTTCGGTTCGAAAATATGTTCGCACTAGCGATGTTGAAGTAGTTCGAAGTTCGAAATATGTAATTCTTAAAAATAGTTCAAAGTTCGTTGCTCAAGAATACTTCGAAATTTAACTTTACAGACATTGAATGTTGCCAAAGGTAGCGAAGTTGCGGCCCCTTTAACTCGGTAGCGGCGTTTTAACTCGTTATCGGTCTCATTGAGTCGATAGCGTAATTTCAGGAGATTTCACTCATGAATATTTTTGACAGTAGATGGGACACATTGAGACACGACGAAGCCATTTAGCAATTACATAATTATCTTTCTTGTATATCCTATCCCCCCAACACCTTTTTTAGTAACAACATTATGATGGTGGTGTTCGAAGGCGATCGGTAATGTAAATTTTCAGAATTTGAGGATAATTGCAGATTGCCTTTGGAAAATACTGGTTTCAACATGCATTATTTAACAGTGAGCCAAAACAGTTAAATATTCACAATCAGGAGACAGTTCAGAGTTGTAAGTGGTTATTTTATACCAATCATGCTCACTTTGAACCCTCTCAATCTGTTTGCTAAAACTGCCTAGCCAATACCAAACAACAACATATTTATAATTGAGCTTATTTATAGATCTAGAAATCTAAAAAGAGTTTAAAATATTGTTTGCTTTTGTGTTTTTGATTTAACGTTGACCCATCTGCACAAAGATCAGCACCAGAAGGCATTTTCACCCAATCAACCTGCAAATTTGTCGAATCTTTCTTTTTTGTAAAAATAGTGGGAATCTCTTACATATCAAATATTGTATGTTGCAATATTCCTAAATTTTTTATTTAAGGAAATGATATATGAACACTGAAGAATTTTGGGTAGTTCGATGTTCGATTTTGAATTTCTAAGAAGTTCGAAGTTCGATGCAACATATTTGCTTGGGTTCGTTCGAACAAAACATGGGTTCGCACACCTCTAATATATATATATATATATATATATATATATATATATATATATATATATATATATATATATATATATATTAGGGTTGTCCCAATTCAATTCTGTCAAAAACTATTATGGTGGAAGTTTGGACTTTTATTTCACTTCTTTAGATTCAACATTTGTTAGTGAATGTGATAGATGATTGATCTGTGACAAGTGTCATCCTTCTCTGCTTATTTCAATTGATACTGGAATTAGTTACACATTTTGAGCTGATCCTTTATATTTTAAACGTAATTTTCAAAAAGGTGATTATGTTTTAATCAATAATTATTTACCCTCTATTGATTGGGACTATATCACAATTTTTTTCAAAGGTAAATACTGTTATAGATGCATTTCATGACATTTTGTATATTTGTTTGGATAGGTTTGTATCAGGGCTGAAAATTATTCCATCTTCTTTTGCCATTTAGTTTAATAGAGTATTATTTACAGTAAGAAAGCTGCTCATAAAAAATATAAAAACTCTCATTGTTACCAGATCTCCAGGACTTCAGGTTTCTTCGTGATAATGGTAAATATATTGCCAAACAACTTCATATTAGTTACATAAACAAGATAGAAACTAATATTGTCAATGATCATCTTCATTTTGGAAATATTATAGATCCACCACTAACATTAATAGCCTGCCATCTCTTATGCTCTATAATGAATTATCTACTAGTAACACAAGAACCTTTTTGCTTCTTATATAAATAAGCTATAAAAATTCTACAATTTTGACATCATTTTTGGAACCTGAATATACAGTTAACATTAACTGCATCATTCCTTCTTACGAGGAAATTCGGTCAGCGTTAGTAAACTTAAATATTAATAAAGGTGCTGGTCCAGATCAGATACCTCCTGTCCTCTTCTGAGAATGTTCTTATGCTCTTGCAAGACCCCCCAGTCTCATCTTAAAGTTTTCACTTTATTCTGACATTTTCCAGATGCCTTTAAAATATCTGATGCTATTCATGTTGTTTAAAGCAGGTAGTCGATCACATGTCATAAATTACAGACATGTTTGTATCAGCTCTGTCTTATCAAAAGTATTTGTGATGCTTGTGGTGCCAGTTCTGAAATTTTCCTTCAAACATGTTATTGTCGAACAACAGCATGGTTTCTCTGCAGGAAGGTCTACTACAACAAATTTGTTTTGTTTTTCTAATTATATAATTTCATCATTAGAAAGTGGTGATGAAGTACACTCTGCCTATATTGACTTCAGCAGAGCTTTTGATTGTGTAAACCCTTCTGTTTATTCACAAAAAACTTTGTTATAAAAATTCAATGTGTTCTTATAATTATAGTTACAGTTTACAGCTTTCTTATTTTGATCTACATTCCCTTCATACTAGGCGTATTCTCTTCAACCTATTATTTACAAAGTTTTCATTGCACAATCAATAAACTTTTTCATCCTCTGATTCATCCCTTTGATGACCCTAACATTGTTAACGAAACGATCGTCGGGTGTAAAAACTGTATTGTGGTGAATTGGGTTCTCCAAATTGTACTTGTGACTGGAAATCACCTCTAGGGTCTCGGTGTTCAACACTAGACTTGAGAGAGCATCAGGTTTAGACTTGTGTGTGCATGTGTATTTTATATCTCTAATATAATAAATGTTATTATCGTTATTGTCGTATCCAATATTTGTTATTTTGCATGCTTCAATAGGTATGTTCTGTAAACCCAGGTACTCAAAGTGTTAGCAAATTTAGTAGATTAAATTACCAAATATTGACCCATATCGCATCTTCCAAAAGCACTAACGAATTGTCCTGCTTGACTGCTCTACATATATATTACTGAAAAATAAACAAACTAGAATATACCTAGGACGCAATGACTCTTCTGATTACTGAAAAATACTAATGATCTACTAAAGTTTTCAAAATACCAGGAAGCACAGTATGGAGGGATCAGTGTTCTGATGCAACCATGGACAACTGGCAGCTTTTGCCAGAGTTCCTGGATGCAATGGTACAATGAGCTCTCTATGGAAACCTGCCTGGTATAGATCGTGCTCAGCAACTCAGTGGTTGTGAGGGCTGCCTTAATTTGCCAGCCAAGTGGAAAGGAACCACAATAAAAATACCCTCAAATCAAAGTGCAGGCCAAAGATTGCATGGTTAAGGGGTAGCTTAGCTGCTACTGTGTGAACTCCAGAGCAGCTGGCACACTCCGACATTTAATTGCTTTCCTGCATCATGCGGGGCTGACACGAGCGATATTTATATCCCTAGCTTCTCGTGGGAAACCAATCGAGAACTTAAAAAATTAGGGCTTTCTGGTGAGCCCCGATCACCAGAATACATGGATACACAAAATTCAATCGAGGAAGCAGAAAGCCTCACTATAGCAGTGAAGCAGGAGAAAACAGAGACATGCTGCTACAGTTTAACGAAGACGAGACTGACCAAGGCATAAATTCCCTTAACACTCGAGGACAAAGGCCTAGATTAAGCAGCTCAGCCAGAAAGAGGTTCAAGTACCATGTGGCACATGGGCTAAACCCAGTTGTTGAAGCCCGAACAAAACCCTCGAGTACGTAAATAAAAGGAATGAAACTTCTGAGAAAGAAACAAAATAGTCCATTCAGAAGAAAGCACTCTAGAAGTTTCAACGACCAAAAAACCAAAAGTGAAGGAAACAGACAGCACTGCACCCCCCACCCCAAACCTCCTCTCCAAGGTCACTCAGCCTAGATTTAGTTACAGGGCTAAAGAAGTCGGGGTTGGGATATTACCCCCACAATATCCAGAGAAAATCCCAACAGTGGAAGAAATAACAGCTACAAAGAAGTGCATTATGGAGAAAATAGTGGACAAAACTGCATCGCATGGCAATATAAGGATGAAGTTCATAAGCGCCCACAACAGATCTGGCTGGCTGGCTAGCCCTAGTCTGCGAAGACAGCAGCACTTTACAGTGGCTGAAGGGCATGGCCGGAAGGTTAAAACCATGGGAAGGAGCAAAGGTCAAGAGCGCAGAGAAAGAAGTGCGTCAGAAATATATACAGGTAGGACGCTTGGTATTTGAATAAATGAAATGGAAGTGTATACTGTGGATGCCAAGATGTGTGTATATGTATGTATGTATATGTGTGTGTATATATATATATATATATATATATATATATATATATATATATATATATATATATATATATATATATATATACATACATATACATATACATATACATATACATATACACATACATACATACATACATACATACGATGTATTCTTATGTTAACTCCTTAAGGGGCCCGTGTACTATAGTGCATGCGGCTATCTACCTCACGTGGTGAGTCCATGTACAAAAGTGCTTCTATGAAATAAGATAATAAATATAGTGTATTTCAATTGGTTTAAATTATAATTTTATTTGAGACCCCAAGCGACATCTATTAGTAAATAGAAATATTAATATAGAGGTATCTAAGTAGGAAAAAAAAAACAAAGAAATATGCAGAACTATGAAAGATCGCTTTAAATCAGTAGCGTACATAAATTACTGTATGTTGCCCCGCAGAGATCTGCAATGCGGGACCAAAACGCATATATTTCTTTATTGATTTTATGATTTAGATTCCTTTACAGAATATAATTATATATACCACAAACAAACTGTTTGTTGAAAGATGGCACCAGCAATACAGGTAGTTATATATTTTTAGTGGCAATAAACGTAGTTTTGAACAATAAATCATAAAACGCACATGTTTGGCAATTAGAAAGGTTCTTTATTAAAAAAAATACCAGTGAAATACAGCCCCTTGTTCCGTATTCCATTAGCCGACTTTTAGCATATGTACAACAGTATATTTAGATTACTTTTTAAGACGCATCGTGCATTCTGAAACTTTAGCAAACTTTTATAGCAGTGAATAATTTAAAAATATTCTTATGCGACTTAGGATTTTGTTTTATTAGAAAAAATGGTATGTTTAGTGAATCCTTATTATTTTATAGGACGCATCGTGAGTAGGTAACACCCCGATTCAGACCCAGACCGGAAGTGCAATCCGGCTCTCTGATTGGTCCACGTCACCCACCACCCAGAATCCCTGCTCTCTGATTGGTCGAAACCCGACCACGTGACCCAAATGTGCTCACGGCCGTCACACAGCCTGAGATGTGAATTTCACAATAATATCTGGGCTCGGCGCGAACGTCTGTGCGGTCTACATCCTCAGTGGATTTATCAATATTTTTGTCGTCGCTAAAGGGTATTGCGATATCTATTTCGAAAAAATCGTAGGTAGGGGGTCACTTGGGACAGACAGGAAGTGACGTCACGGCGCCGGCGCCTAGCCACGCCCCGGCGCCTAGCCACGCCCGGCGCCTGCCCCGGCTGTGTTAGACAGCTGTGTTAGACAGCTGTGTTAGACAGCTGTATGACAGCTGTATGACAGCTGTATTAGACACCTGTATGACATCTGTGTTAGACACCTGTGTTAGACAGCTGACTGTCCTGTCTATCATCGTTTGTTAGAATAATATATATCTATCGAATCCTTTTCTATATCGACCTTTGTGTACATCGTTTTCCTTCACAATCACCAACACACCATACTTATTATCTTTCCAGCATTGGTGGCAGATAGTTTTAAATTGTTTAAAGTCCATATCGGTGGTCACATGATCGTCGTACACATGTTTTAAATTGGTTTCATCTTGCTTGAATAACACAATAACATTGGTGTTGTCACGTACCAGATGTTTGGGTATTCGTGTATATGTTTGACAGAGATAGAATGAATCAATATTCTTATGTCTGCCCATACTGAAGTATGCTCTTATTTTATCTTGTTTGTCACAAGCTACATCATCAAATATAAACACAGAGTTGTCCTTGGCATCTGCCGGATCTAATATTTCATCGTTTTCTGTATAAGGATAGTAACCAACACCTTTTGTTGCATTCATCACCTCCTTTAACATCTTGTATTTCGGTTGATACAGAGACTTTGAATACACATACACGTTATCAAATTTTAAACCGTTTGCTTCAAACAACAAACTCAGCATGACATTAGTTTTACCACACCCACTCGGACCACATATGATACAGCGAACGGTGTTTGGAAAGAGAGGACCATGCCTCAGTTGTTGTTGAGCTGTGTCCGTAACAACATCGTCTATATTTGTAATGGGTAAGGCAGAAGCGTGTTTGCTGGTACGCATCTTAACTTAAACTAAACTATATTTTATTTGGGTGTGTATATATATGAATGCAAGTGAGACACCCAGTCAGTATGCATGTTGGTGTCACAGAGTGAGGGCTGTTATTAACAAAGACAGATACAGGTTTTGCTGAAACGTTGCGGGGCGTTACAAACACCATGAAAGTTAACAGAAAACTTGATGAGGGGTTTTATGTAATCAACTCGAAGCCAAAGAAGAAGGTTCCCTTTAAAAACATACTAAGTCTGATTGAGGAAGTTATAAAAGATAGAAATCTTATTCCAACAGCGAACGCCGTATTTGATATAGCTCATACAATCGTTAGAAACATTGGTGGACGTAAGAATGTGCAGAAACCTCGAGTTATTCCAATACCTAAAAGTGGAGGCTTCCTTCCGCTGTTGCCTCTGATATTTGGTGGGCTGTCAGCACTAGGAGCTCTGGGTGGTGGTGCTGCAGGTATTGCCAAAGCCGTGAACGATGCCAAGTCTGCGAAACAGAAACTAGAGGAGGAAGAACGGCACAACAAAACAATGGAAGCCATCGCGATGGGTAGGAGAGGGAGTGGCTTGAAATTTAAGCCAAAATGCAAGAGACTGGGCAAAGGCATGTATCTCAAGAAACAGCGCTCCGGTTATGGGTTGTATCTGCAGAAACCAAAAAACGAGTAAGATGTTTACCAGCAAGACATCTAACAAATGAAGACCTTATGAAATTTGCTGTTAAAATGAAAATTCCATATTTTAGAGGTGTATACATGCGAGATACTTTGCCATCGAATGGGCCACGCAAGAATGAATCACTTATCATGAATTTGCAAACAAACAAGGAACCTGGCAGTCATTGGGTTGCAGTTAAGAAACGTGGTAACACAGCCGTGTACTTTGACTCATATGGAAACTTGAAGCCACCAGTTGAGCTGCAGCGTTACCTTAAAGACTCTACTTTAATGTACAATCATGATGTGTATCAGAAATATAATACTTATAATTGTGGTCACTTATGTTTAAATTTTTTAAATAAAAGCCTTAAACAGTAGCCTGTGTGTATCAGTCATGGCGCACACCTTTGTGTTGAAAGACCGCAGCTCCCATCTGTCGTCAGACTACCATCCACCAATTGTTTTGGATGGTAATTATGCTGTTGCCTTGATAGGCTTTCACACCTACAACAACATACCCAACATCTATGAAGGTAAAAACAAATTTCATGTAAAAGAAGGAACCGGTTGGCGAACCATCACGATACCCACCGGTGCTTATGAAATAACACACTTGGAAGAGTTACTTCAAAATGAACTTGTTGGTGCTACAGCAACACACGAACAAAAGCAACAGGCTCTGATTCTGAGACCTAATCCGAACACCATCAAATGTAGACTAAAGTGTTATACAAATGTCAGTTTTGAATTTGATGGTTCGATTGGGCGAATGTTGGGCTTTTCAAAACAAGTTCTTCAGCCGGACACCTTTTATGAATCTGATTTACCTGTTGATATAGTGGATGTTAGACAGATTCGCATCGAAACCAATATTGTGTCTGGTTCCTATTATAACGGACAACCCTCACATACGCTGTATGAGTTTGCTCCGATGGTTGATCCTGGCTACGCAATCGACATAGAACCTAAAAATTTAATTTACTTGCCGGTGAACAAGCAAGAGATTTCCAATATAAGCATCGACATCGTCGACCAAGATTCAGTTCCTGTCAACTTTCAAGGTGAAGAGGTGTCTGTTCGCTTAAAACTTATAAAAGTTGCTTAGTATGTTGGTCTTCAAGGATATAAAAGCAAGTGCATCTACCACATCAAATTCAGTTGAGTCAGACACGTCAAAGGGTACGCTTCGTCCCGATAATATTGAGTTCCTGCAAAGCCTGGGTTATCATGTCGTCAAAACTAGAAATATTCAAAGAACCCGTGTTTGATGATGGCATCGATCGAGAAGAGCTGCGTTCTTACTATTCACCAACTAAATCGTTTGGTAACAGCGATGAAATTGAAATAGCCATCAACCAACAAGATGCGTTCGTATGTCTGGCCGAGTCAGCTCTAATAATCGAAGGTGCTCTGGAACCTGTAGCAATCCAAAATGCCACTGGTGCTTGTTATCTGTCAAATAATGGAGGAGCAGCTCTGTTTGAATCAATGACCTATGAGTTAAATAACAAGGAAGTGGAACGAGTGCGAGACCCATACACCACAACCATCATCAAAAGTCTGCTATCGTTCAGTAAGAATGAAGCCCAATCTCTTAGCAACGCCGGTCTGAATGTGTCGTCGGAGCACATCACCTTAAATGATAACAAGTTTCACATGCTCATACCTGTCTGGTTCCTCTTCAGTTTCTTTCATCATTTCAAAGGAGTTCTCTGTGGCAAACATACTTTCCGCTTTACAAGAAGTCGAAACGATTCCAACGGCTATTACAGCACAGGTACGGCACGAGCAAAAATTACCGTAACCAATATGTTTTTAAAGGTAAAACATGTATTTCCCAGTGATAAAATGAAATTGGAACTGATGGATAAAATAGCCAAAGACACCTCTATATTTCTCGCATACCGCAAATGGGACATATATGAGTTACCAGCACTCAGAGATATCAACAGAGATGTGTGGGCTGTTAAAACTGCAACCAACTTGGAAAGACCTCGATATGTGATTATAGCATTTCAAACAGATCGTAAGGATAACGTGAAGAAGAGGTCAGACTATTTCGATAACATTGGTATGTTGGACCTCAGAGTGTTTCTAAATTCAGAATGCTACCCTTATGAATCTATGAATATGGATTTTGAGAAATCGAAATATGCAGAAGCCTATAACATGTATACAGATTTTCAAAAAAACTTCTGTTATAAAAACATGTCGGAGCCTATCTTGAATTATGACGAGTTTAAAGACAGAGCTCTATTTGTGATTGACTGTCAGCACCAGAACGAGTCAATCAAGTCTTCAACGGTGGACATTAAGGTGGAGTTCATGAGTCACACCAACTTCCCAAAAAATACTCGTGTTTATTGTTTGGTTATTCATGACAGTGTAATGGAATATAAACCTCTAACGGGTATCGTTAGAGCCATTATGTAATAATAGTATGTCATTTATGTATGTCATTTATGTATCAATATGTACAACTTAATTAATCCTAATAAATTTTTATTGTATGTAAATCAGTTGTTTTATTTTTATTTTGTTGCATTTTTATTAACCCCTTTCTGTAAGGTTAACAACTGTAAAAACGTTGTTTATCCTTTGTAAGACCCCCTCTCTCTTACATCAGTTTGTTTCCTCAATACAAGAGAGAGAGACACTTGTTCAGTATGTGTTAAGTCGTGAAACAAGGATGACGTGTCTTGCTGTATGTAAGTACACTCTTCTTATTATGTCTGTTTGTATTCAAATAACAAATACAAACATAACCTTACTAACAATTGGATGGCAGGGTAATCAGCCTGTACAAGAGAGTGTGTGTTGGTTTTAGGTGTTAATACAGCTTGTTCTAACTTACTTAAATATTATATTTCTTCTGTTCAACAAGACGATTATTTTGATGTGTCACACATGTATGAAGCTCTAAGAATAGCTATACCGGAAGTGTCTACCGGAAGTAACATTTTTATTGAATATGCTTATAGAGTTTGCTTTGCTGAACAGCGTGTATGTATTGGTTCTATCGTACATCTCACGGATCTTCCGCGATAAGGGTTTGAAGTTTTTTATCTCAGTTTCTTGTAGAGCTTGTTACGAAACATACATTTTTGAAGATAGTTCATTTCTATCACTTTCCATTGAAAAGATATAACGATTTAAAGTTTAGACCGGAAGTGGCCATTTTATTGTATATTCCAATTTGATTTGGCCTCCTTAACACCGTGCATGTATTGGTTCTATCGTACATCTCACGGATCTTCCGCGATAAGGGTTTGAAGTTTTTTATCTCAGTTTCTTGTAGACCTTGTTATGAAACATACATTTTTGAAGATAGTTCATTTCTATCACTTTCCGTTGAAAAGATACAAGGATTTAAAGTTTAGACCGGAAGTGGCCATTTTATTGTATATTCCAATTTGATTTGGCCTCCTTAACACCGTGCATGTGTTGGTTCCATCGTACATCTCACGGATCTTCCGCGATAAGGGTTTAAAGTTTTTTATCTCATTTTCTTGTAGACCTTGTTACGAAACATACATTTTTGAAGTCGGTTCCTTTCTATCACTTTCCGTTGAAAAGATATAACGATTTAAAGTTTAGACCGGAAGTGGCCATTTTATTGTATATTCCAATTTGATTTGGCCTCCTTAACACCGTGCATGTGTTGGTTCTATCGTACATCTCACGGATCTTCCGCGATAAGGGTTTAAAGTTTTTTATCTCAGTTTCTTGTAGACCTTGTTATGAAACGATATATTTTTAAAGTCAGTTCATTTCTATCACTTTCCGTTGAAAAGATATAACGATTTAAAGTTTAGACCGGAAGTGGCCATTTTATTGTATATTCCAATTTGATTTGGTCTCCTTAACACCGTGCATATATTGGTTCTATCGTACATCTCACGGATCTTCCGCGATAAGGGTTTTAAGTTTTTTATCTCAGTTTCTTGTAGACCTTGTTATGAAACATACATTTTTTGAAGATAGTTCATTTCTATCACTTTCCGTTGAAAAGATATAACAATTTAAAGTTTAGACCGGAAGTGGCCATTTTATTGTATATTCCAATTTGATTTGGCCTCCTTAACACCGTGCATGTATTGGTTCCTGCGTACGTCTCACGGATCTTCCGCGATAAGGGTTTTAAGTTTTTTATCTCATTTTAGTCGCCATTTTTTAATTCTGCTTACTTAGACGAGTAACATGACACTAAACACGTGGTAGAAAGGAATTGAACCTGTAACCAACCATTGTTTCTAAGCTTAAGAGTTGAACCTGTTGTCCATTTTGTTTCTGAGCTTCTTTTGTTTTGCCAGCGACCTCTATTGTCTCTCCGGTCACAGGCTTCCATCTTTCATTCCGCCATTTTGGTTCCTCCGTTTTGGTTTCGCCTCTAATATTAATTATTATTTTGTAAATCATCCATTTGTCTAATAATAACAAAAACTTTAATTATGTTACATGTATGGTTTGTTTGTAATTAAAAGTCGTATATATATACTAGCCTAAAACAATAAATTAACAAGCGTCTGCTTAGCTCAATGGGTAGCATCGTTGCCTCCCATCTGAGTGCCCGGGGTTCGAAACTCACCTGCGCCAAATGGTTTTTTTCAAAATATAATAATTTGAAGTAATAGGTTAGACACTTTGAAATGTTTGCATGTGACTGTCTGGCCAGACAGTGACGTCACTGTCTGGCCAGGATATTAAATGCCTCGAGCAAGATAACCACTGAAAAATAAGATCTTGGAGACGACCTGGCCAAAGTTTCCTAGACAGGTCAATGACCTTAGAATACATTGGAAGCCATCTTGGACGCCATCTTGGGGGGCGTGGCTGGGCGCCGGGGCGTGGCTCCGGGGCTGGCGCCGGGCGTGGCGCCAGGGCGTGGCTAGGCGCCGGCGCCGTGACGTCACTTCCTGTCTGTCCCAAGTGACCCCCTACCTACGAATTTTTTCACTAAATTTGATCAAAATCGGCCCACGCAATGCCCTTTAGCAAATAGGATCTTGGAGACGACAAAAATAATGATAAATCCACTGAGGATGTAGACCGCACAGACGTTCGCGCCGAGCCCAGATATTATTGTGAAATTCACATCTCAGGCTGTGTGACGGCCGTGAGCACATTTGGGTCACGTGGTCGGGTTTCGACCAATCAGAGAGCAGGGATTCTGGGTGGTGGGTGACGTGGACCAATCAGAGAGCCGGATTGCACTTTCGGTCTGGGTCTGAATCGGGGTGTTACCTACTATCGTGCATTCTGAAGCTTTACTGAACTTTTATAGCTGTGAATAATTTACTAGTTCACGTTCATATGAAGAAGTTTTTTTTTTAATTCGTGATCTCAGTGAATTTTTAATTAGAAGAAAATGTCGAAGGACAAGTCAATGGCTTGTTTGATTAATAGCTGAAGGGTTTTACCGAAATGTTTTGTAATTTTAAAAAGACAATGCCAACTGACATCTACAGAAAATGAATAATAAAAAAATTGGTGTGCATAGGTTTCTTAAAAAACAATTAAAAAAAAACAAGCTATTTACTATACATTAAAACAAACCTGGGATGCTACACTAGAATTTTTTCCTCTAGTTCTCAGCATAATTGCCTCTACACGTTTTCTACGAACTTCTCTTTCTTTTTCTTCATTTTTTAACCTTTCTTGAAGTTCAGCCTTTTGTCTTTCACTTTCCTCACGAGCTTTTTTCTCTGCTTCTTCCTTAAGCTGCCGCTGTCGCTGCTCCTCTTCGCGTTTTAATCTTTCCTCTTCTTCTCGTTTTAAAGCTTCCCTGATAGCCTAAAACAAATTCAATTATTAGGTAAAAAATAAAGAACACCAAAAAATGTAGGTTCCCACTTAATTACTGATAAAGCATATTGTTGAAGTAAAATAAAAGTATAGTTTTGTGCAGATTAATGATGTTCAAAAAGTCAAACACTACATTGTCTTCAAATTAAGACCATTCTTACATTTGTGACATTATCATTTTTTCATTTTCAGGTTAGAAATTTAAAATTGAATCAGAATTATATACAAAAACAATAAAATAGAATAAAGGTTTAAATAAAATGATCTGAAGAAAGTAAAAGTAAATAAGATCATAAATGAAACAATAAGAACAAAGTTTATCGGAGTTGACAGAAATACTGGACTAATATTTGGAAAAGTCAAGACACAAAATTGTGTTAGGTATATCACAAACACAAGCACTAAGCCTTATTCTAATACTTAACAAATAAATTATATCAATTAATTACTGTGTCCTACTTTAATATAAATTTTTAACTTTTGGAATTTACTGAATGTTCTTAAATACTCAGAAGAAATTGCAGTATTATTTCAAAATGATATTCTTTTTAAAGTTTCGATGCACAATTAAAAATGGCAAATATAACAAAATTTATGAACTTTCAGAAAAAAATCTAATAAACTTAAAATTTATTAAAATATCATATATTAAACCAAATTCATCATGTTCATAAAAATAACAACAATTGATATTATTAAATCCTTGTGACAACACATCTACACTAAATATATGCACAAAAATAGTCTGTTGTTCTGTATTTTGTGCAATTTATGCTGTTTTATTTGTTTTGATTTTTCAATTATGTATATAGTTTTAAAAGTAATTTTATTAATTATAGCTGTGCAGTATTTTTGTCTGTCAATGCAAAGCATGTGTATGTTTTTTTTGCCATGGTTATATAGTAAGAGAGCTATATCAATCCCTCCACTGCAATCATACGATCTATTGCAGCTCACCTGTTCATGCTCGTTGTTCTGTCACTTTTAAATTCAAATGTCGCGCGCTACACTGACATAGAGTAAGTGTTACTAATGGTTTCCGCCAGAAGACCAGAGAGGGGGAAGAAGAATGAGAGAAGGGAGAGAAGCTTGCATCCCTCTGCCACTTGTTTTTGAGTCCTTGAAGAGGCAAGAGGTCTCGAGAAAGCGAATTGCTTTCAACCCCTTGAAGAGACACGAGGTCTCTAAATATCCATTTTGTTTGTAAGTCCTTTGGGAGACACGAGGTCCCTAGAGGTGTTGTGTGTGAATACAGAAAAACGAAGCTTATGTTCCTGCATTATTGGAGAATAAAGGTAGGTAACTTTGCTTATTGTCAGTGCCCTATTTGTTCTGTTTTTTTTTTGTTATTCATTATAAAATAAATACACGTGGTATTTACATTTGGCCCATCGACCGGATTTTTATAGTTGTTTTGTTTTGTTATTAGTTGATACAGTCCATTTTTTGAAGTAATTTTACTTGTTTCCTTTAGTCTAGTAAATTTGTAATTGTTTATTGCCGTGTTGAGTCATTTAATTTCAAGGTGACGTTATTGCTTGTATATAACTAGGTACATACTCGAATTGCATATTGTTGAAATCACGTTTGCATATTGTTTAAATCGCGTTTAGGAATTTTTTTGCGTTGAACAATGGAGTTGATTCAGCTAAAAAATAAGCGCGAAAGCGTTTATAGACGAGTAGAAGCCATATTGCACGTGGCTCAACAGGTCAAAATAGACGCAGTAGTGGATTTAGATAGGTTGAATAGATTTGAGGTTCGTTTTGAGGCGTTGAATGAGTTGGTCAATCTATTTGATTCATTGCATTTGGACATCGTGTCGGTAGTTGATCGATCAGAGTTGGAGAGCGAGCATGAAATGCAGAACAAATTCGATGAACTGCAATACTCTATAAAAACTATCTATCGAGAACTGAGAGGTTATGCAAATAAAGCCGCTGAGAATCAAGCTCGATCCGTTTTTCACGGTAGTTCGAAATCGAGTCGAGCATCGAGTAAGTCGCGGTGTTCTGTCAAATCATCGAACGCTCGATCTCTCAGTGAAAAGGAAGTAACGAACGCAAACGCGATTATGTCAACTTCAAATTTAAACAGACATTTGAGGTTACCGAAAATCGAAATGCCAAAATTCGATGGAAATTGGAAAAACTGGCCAACCTTTTATGATCTGTTTAAAACAATGATTCATGAGAACGAATCATTGTCAGATATTGAAAAGTTCCAATATTTGAGTGCTTCGTTAGTGAAGGATGCAGCTGGCCTAATCAAGAATTTACCGCTAACGGGAAGCAATTATGGGATTGCATTCAAGTCTCTGGTCTCAAGGTATCACAATACTCGGGTTTTGTTGACCAATTATTGGCAGGGTATTGTACAGGCCCCCAAAGCAAATAGTGAATCTGCTTCTTCCCTACGAACGTTGTTGTCTGTATTCAGTGAAAATTTGGAAGCGTTGAAGCAGTTTGAACACGACATGTGGGATTTCACTAAATTCAACATGTTGCTGCAAAAGGTGGATATGAGTCTTAAGCAAAAATTTGAGCTTGAGTTTTGCGAATCGGACATTCCCAGTTTTAGTAGTTTATGTAGATTCTTGGAAAAGCAGTGTAAAGCAATGGAGACAACTGCCTTAACTTCCAATTATGTGACTAATAGAAGGCAGCATGTTTCAGCAACCACTGCTAGGCCCGCTTCGTCCTTTGTTACCAGCACAAAGCTTGTATGTGCTTATTGTAAGGAGGAGCACCCCATGCTCAAGTGTGATGGATTTCTATCTTTATCCTCTCATAAACGGTATACGTTCGCAAAAAAGAATAATCTTTGTTTTAACTGTTTATCAAACTCGCATGCCAGCAGGGAGTGCAAGTCATCAAGTTGTCGTGTATGTAATAAACACCATCATACATTATTGCACTTCCCAAAAGCACCGGCATCGGGAGATGAGAGTGACTCAAACAAGCCACCTGTGGAAGAGCCACAAGGTGCAGAGCAATTGCGTGTGTTGGCAAGTGTGGTAAAAAGGGAACAGTCCGTGTTACTGGCAACTATAATGCTATTAGTACGAGATAAAAATGGAAAGGTTAGGAGATGTCGAGCTCTCCTGGATTGTGCGAGTGAGGCTAATTTCATTTCGCAGCAGTGTGTTGAAAAATTGGGGCTCAACACCTCATCTCGTTCAGTGATGGTTCAAGGCTTGAACCAAATGAGCTCGCTTGCTAGCCAAGGCACTCTCAAATGTCGAGTAGAGTCCATTTATGAGCCAACAAAGTTAGAGTTGGACATGATTGTGATTCCGAACATTTGTTCCAAGATCCCTTCTGCTAAAATTGAGCAGTGCCACTGGCAACATATTCAGAACTTAGAGTTGGCAGATTCAGAGTTTGGTATACCAGGGGACATTGAAATTTTGTTGGGTACTGACGTTTATGCTCATGTGGTTAGACCTGGAATAAAGAGAGGGCCTCGAGGTGCACCAGTGGCCATCAATACTGTTTTTGGTTGGGTGCTTATGGGCAGTGTAGAACAGTCAAAGTCTCATTCTGTTGTGAATAGTTTATGCACGTTGGTCCACAAGGTCCAGGTACCACAAGGTTTAGTTATGTCTCCGGAAGATAAAAAATGTGAGGAAATCTTCAAGAAGACTCAGCACTGAAATAGTGCTGGGAGATATATTTTAAATATGCCCTTTCGTGAGGGTACTCCGTGTTTGGGAGAATCTTTCAGTGTTGCATTGAGGCGGTTTTACTCCCTGGAAGCACGTCTTAGTAGGGATCCAGCGTTGCACAAGTCCTATTCGGAGTTTATCAGGGATTATTATGAGTCTGGCCATATGTCTCTGGTATCAGATGTAGCTGTGGAACCATCTGATGCATACTATATTCCCCATCATTGTGTGTTGCGTCCTCACAGCCTTTCGACCAAACTGCGGGTGGTATTTGATGCTAGTTCCAAAAGTACGAATGGTGTATCTCTGAACGATACGTTGTTAGTGGGAGCGAAGTTGCAGACAGATATTGCCACTGTGTTGTTGAAATTTCGCTCAAACAAAATTGCATTTACTGCTGACATTCGGCAAATGTATCGACAAATTTTGGTTGTAGATAATCATAGGGATTATCAAAGAATTCTCTGGAGGTTCTCAAAGGGGGAACCTGTACAGAAATATCGCCTTAATACTGTCACATATGGGGTCTCCTCAAGCCCACACATGGCAATCCGAACAATGATGCAGCTTTGTGATGATGAGGAATCATCTTTTCCATTGGCAGCAAAGCTAGTTCGGTCCGATCTCTATGTGGATGATGTAGTCAGTGGAGTCGACTCATTGTCAGAGGCTTTTGAGTTGCAACGGCAATTGATTGGGTTGTTTGCTAAGGGGGGTTTTGAATTGAAGAAGTGGGCCAGCAATAATTCGAAACTGTTGTCCACAGTATCAGCTGATAGTCAGCAACCTCGATCGTTAGATTTAAATGATCCATCAGTGTTGAAAATTTTAGGATTGCAGTGGTGTCCCATAGGTGATACATTCTCTTTTAATGTTGAACCTATTGATCGTCCGTGCACAAAACGAAATCTTCTTTCGGAATTGGCAAGAATTTATGACCCCCTGGGTTTTTTGTCTCCTGTTACCCTGTTGGCAAAATATCTTATGCAGTGCTTGTGGGAGCAAAAAGTGGGATGGGATGATAAGCCCTCAAAGGATATTGTTGGTCAGTGGTCTCAGTATAAATCACAACTCAGTGCGCTAGCAGGTTTATCAATTCCCAGAGGCGTAAAACACGATAATATCATCAGTACAGAACTCCATGGGTTCTGTGATGCATCGGAGCGAGGGTATGCTGCAGTTGTTTACTTAAGACAAGTATCAGAGGAGGGTCAAGTTTGGATCAATTTTCTGTGTGCCAAGTCCAAGGTATCACCTTTAAAAAGAATATCGATTCCACGTCTCGAATTGTGTGGGTGTTTATTGTTGGCAAAGCTTCTGGAATTTGTGTGTCGGGTGTATGAAGGTCGTTTTGAGTTTAACTCTATGTATGCTTGGTCAGACTCTATGGTGGCACTTGCCTGGATAAAATCATCTTCCAATAGGTGGAAGACCTTTATTGGGAATCGAGTAGCAAGCATACAAGAGAAGATTCCTCCAGAGTCATGGCATCACGTAAGTGGACAAGAAAACCCAGCTGATTGTGCATCGAGAGGCATGTTACCTTCTGGGTTTTGTGAGCATCCACTATGGTGGGCGGGACCCGCCTGGCTAAAATTGGCAAGAGAAAATTGGCCCAAGTCGTTGCGTTTTGAGCCGCCAGAAGAGTGCCTGGCGGAGCAACGAACTCTCCCCGTACTAGTTACTTTGGCAAATGAGGAGTGGCTCAGTAAACTTTTGAATCGCTTTTCGCATCTACGGAAAATTCAGGGTGTTGTTGTATATTGTCAGCGGTTTGTGCGAAATTGTAGGGTGTCTCCATCTGACCGAACTACTGCATCTCTGACAGCCACCGAATTACAGGAGGCGCTTCATATGCTTATCAAATGTGCTCAAGGTGAAGTATTTCAAAGGGAAATAGCATCCTTGGTTAAAGGTGAGAGGTGTGCGAGGGCAATAAATAAGTTAGCCCCCTTTCTGGATACAGAGGGTATCCTCAGGGTGGGCGGTCGCCTTCGTCAAGCTGATGTTCCAGTTGAAGTGAAACACCCTATATTGTTGCCCCGCTCACATCGTCTCACCGAGTTAATCATTGCACACACACACCATGTCAATCTTCATCCTGGTCCTCGCACATTGCTTCATTTGCTTTCGCAACAGTTTTGGATTTTGTCCCCTCGGAGAGCTATTCATCATGTTTTGTCAAGGTGCTATCGTTGCTTTCGAGTGAATCCTACTCCCATGGCACCGATGATGTCTGATTTGCCAGTTGCCAGGGTTTCTCAGTTGAAGCCGTTTTCACACAGTGGAGTTGATTTTGCAGGTCCAGTTTTTGTGACACAGGGCAGATATCGAGGTGTCCGAAAGGTGAAAGCATATATTTGTTTGTTTGTGTGCATGGCAACGAAGGCCCTCCATTTGGAAGTAGTGTCTGATCTTTCAGCTGAAGCCTTCTTGGCAGCTCTTCGGAGGTTTGTGGCTCGCAGAGGAAGATGTGACAATTTGTATAGCGATAGAGGTACCAACTTCGTCGGCTCAAATAAGCAGCTCTTAAACTATGCAAAGGGGGCAGCAGATGCTTGTACCATTAAGTGGCATTTCAACCCCCCATCAGCTCCGCATTTTGGAGGTCTGTGGGAGGCAGGAGTGCGCTCAGTCAAGACTCATTTGCGAAGGGTGATCGGTTTGCAGATTCTGACCTTTGAGGAAATGTCCACGTTGCTTGCTCAAGTGGAATCAGTTTTGAATTCTCGACCATTGTGTAGTGCGAGTACTGATCCAAATGATCTGTTAGCCCTATCCCCAGGACATTTTCTTACAATGGAACCGTTAGGTGCTCCTCCTGATGCTGATTTGACTTTGTTAAGTATGAATCGCTTGTCACGCTGGCAGCTGGTGCAAAGGATCCACCAGGACTTTTGGCGCCGCTGGAAGAACGAATACCTGCATACACTGCAGCAGCGTGGTAAGTGGGATACTGTGCAAACGTCCCCCCGATCGGAGCTTTAGTTGTGATTAAAGATGAGACTTCGTCACCTCTTGTTTGGAAGCTCTGACGCATTATGCAACTATACCCAGGCCGTGATGGTATAGCTCGGGTAGCTCAAGTTCGCACTAGTAGTGGCACTTTTGATAGGCCTCTGACGAAGTTATGTCTGTTGCCATCGCAGTAATACGTCTGCCTTGAAATTTTTTGTACAGTTAATTATAAATCCAATAGCTTCAGTTTTTTGTTTTTTGTGCTTATTGTAAATTTTTGTTTTGTTTGTTTATTTGAGAAACAATATAATTGTGAAAATAAATCCTTATTTTGGTGGGCGGAATGTTCATGCTCGTTGTTCTGTCACTTTTAAATTCAAATGTCGCGCGCTACACTGACATAGAGTAAGTGTTACTAATGGTTTCCGCCAGAAGACCAGAGAGGGGGAAGAAGAATGAGAGAAGGGAGAGAAGCTTGCATCCCTCTGCCACTTGTTTTTGAGTCCTTGAAGAGGCAAGAGGTCTCGAGAAAGCGAATTGCTTTCAACCCCTTGAAGAGACACGAGGTCTCTAAATATCCATTTTGTTTGTAAGTCCTTTGGGAGACACGAGGTCCCTAGAGGTGTTGTGTGTGAATACAGAAAAACGAAGCTTATGTTCCTGCATTATTGGAGAATAAAGGTAGGTAACTTTGCTTATTGTCAGTGCCCTATTTGTTCTGTTTTTTTTTTGTTATTCATTATAAAATAAATACACGTGGTATTTACATCACCCCTAACTGTTTAAAAATTCAACCATCAAATCTAGCTTCCTATACAAGTCGTTAATTTTTAAGGGTGAAAGTTGGTCCAGTCATCTGTTACCCCCTTTCGAGGTTCTGGAGGCATGTGTCCTTCCCTCGCCTCTAGGGCGGCCAGTTCTGCAGGTGGTTTACCATCGCTGAGGTGCTACCACTCCCAGAGCATATAGCAGGAGGATGTGTTCCTCATTCGCTCCCAGATAGTGCTTGCTCCATTCCCCGTGGCTGTGGGTTGCTATGTAGCTACAGAACTCGTGTCTTTTGGTGGCAATAATACTTGTCCAAAGCTGATTCCCTCCAGCGTGGGCTATTGACATTTGGTCAACAGAAAATTTCCCGATTCACCGGCTTCTTCTCAAAGTAGAATAGACCACTCCAAAGTGGTCAGACGATCTATATTTTTCTGAGTCTGGTGAGTTCCTGTCCGGATGTTAGTCATGCACCAACGTTGTCTGGGATGTAAGTCATCACTCCCAGTTGAATAACAAGTCCAGTGGCAGAAGTGGGATGCTCTAGGTGGATGATACTCACACTGGCCCCTCTAGATACCACACTGAATGTTTGGTTGGAAGGATCTTTCAGGGGATTTTATGCTCGTTATACCAACGTTGTCTGCGATGTAAATCATCAGAGTCCCAGTTGAACAACAAGTCCAGTGGCAGAAGTGAGATGCTCTAGGTAGATGATACTCACACTGGCCCCTCTAGATACCACACTGAATGTTTGGTTGGAAGGATCTTTCAGGGGATTTTATGCCCGTTGTTGAGGTGTACTGACAACTGAGCAAAGCCGCTTGACTGTTTCAAAGCTCACACTAGATACTTTATTCTTTTTGGGTTTTTCTACCTCTTCAGGCTCTCTCTGAAACTGTCTGGACTCGACATCCATTGGTATTGCAGAAAAATAGAAAACTTCAAGTCGAACAAAATTCTTAACAATTATGAACATACTCAGCTTGCTTAAAAAATTATGAAAGTAAGCATACTTATGGCAATTTTACCAAGATAAAGTAAATGTCAATAAATATAAATCAAATTTATTACTATACCTTTAATTAGGAAAAATCTGTTAAGCTTACCTCCTGTAGCCGTTCTTGTTCTGCCGCTCTTTGTTGTTCAATTAAAAGTCTTTGTGCTTCTTCTTCTTTCTGCTGTCTTTCAAGTTCAAGCCTTGCTTCCGTTTGCAACCTAAGCTTCTCTTGCTCTGCTAATCGTTCAGCTTCTTCTCTGGCTATTCGCCGTCTTTCAGCTAAAGCTGCTTTGGCTTCCTCCTCTGTAGTAATTCGAGGTTTGCTAAATGAAGTTGCCATTTCATTATCCTTTTTATCATCATTATTATCCTCGTCAGGAACTATTTTATTTTCTTCAATGTATAATATATTTTCTTGTATTTCTGAAGCTTTTGGGGATAATGATGTTTCTTCAGTTTCTGCCGTTTTGTTGTAACTATGTGAAGCCTCTTCAACTATATCTTTATCTAATTCATCTTGTTTAAGTCCAATCAAATTACAGTTGTCTGGCTGCTTATCAGGAACTACTACATCAGAAGCATTCAAGTCCAACTGAAATCTAAAATTCAATATTATTATTTTTTTAATCAAAATCTATGTAACAAATTATGAATTTTGTTATGAACAATATTTAAAATAAAATCAATGAAACATACAAACACACACAAGCTTGCATGCATAAATTATCACAGATGATCTATTCTTTGGTTGTCCGATGTTTTAAAAAGCCACCTATGTTTTTTACAATAATTAAGTATAAAGTAAAGCTCAGAAGAAGAAAATCAGAAGCATTCATACCAACCATTGTACATTTGATGGGGAAAATAAATTTATTTATATAAATGATACACTCACCACATTTAATCAAGATCTTTGAACCAAAATTACAGCTATAATTATGCATATTGTATAAATGGAAAGTGTTATTTAAAAAAAGGAGATGGTGAGAGGGGAATGAGATTTTTTTTGCCAAGACATTTAGAATAACTAGGTAGCTAAAGTTCATTGCAAATTTGAAATTGCCAATTGTAGAGGAAAAATATTTTAAGCTAAATTCATGTTCAAGCCGTTAAAATTTAATATGCCCTATACAACTGTTAGAAGTATAGGAAATAAATCAGATGGTATAGAATTAATTGTAAATAATCTTGCTAACAAGCCAAACATACTTGTATTTACAGAATCATGGCTTTATGCAAATGAAATACTATAATATTCATTGTTACAAAGGTGAATATTCATGTAGAGAAACTCGAGAAGGTGGGATATCTGTATACCTTGATAAAAATTCCCATTAGAGTTGAATTAAGCAAGGTTGGCGCACATACTGCGGGGAAGTTAACTCCCTGCCGGACACAGCCAGGCTGGCAAGGGTACTCAAACAGGAGTCAGGTAGTACCGTAGGATCATTAAGGAAACCGGACCAACACTGGCGAGGAAACTTTGCGACATCTCGCCTAAGCTCACCTTGCGGGCGGTGGAGCCGTCACGGGGGCTGCCGACCTGGGCCGGTGGACGGTCCCGAATGTCGACTGGCAGCTGGCGGAGGAAGTGGTCACAGATGGCTCTATAACCTGGGCAGTGAACGAGTTTGCTCCATTCAAGTCCGCAGGCTGTGATGGGATCTTTCCGGCCCTGCTCCAGAGGGGCCTGGATATACTGTTTCCCAACATAAGGGAGGTTTTCTGGGTCAGCAGTGGGGCTATGTCCCAAAGGCCTGGCGCCAGGTTAGGGGGTCTTCATTCCCAAACCGGGAATAGAGGACTACACGCTGGCCGAGGCGTACAGGCTAATCAGCCTTACATCCTTCCTGCTTAAGGCATTGGAAAAGAAAGTAGATAGGTTTATCTTAGGAGGGATCCTCAGGGATCACCCTAGGGGGACCCTATCCTACGGGGAGAGCAAATTAGCTGTGTTTCTCGATGTGGAGGGGGCCTTTGATAGAGCAAGGACGGATACGGTCTGCGCCACCCTACAGAATAGGGGATCGCCGAGGTCCCTAATAAGCTGGGTGGGAGCATGTTGGAGGACAGGGGAGTCTCGCTGACCTTGAGAGGTCGGAGGTTGGGGTGACGGGCGGCTGCCTTTCGCCTCATCTATGGTGTCTGGTCATGGACGACCTCTTGGAGCGGCTCTCCGAGAATGGCTTCCACGCTCAGGCGTACGCTGATGATGGGCTGGTCTTAGTCACCGGCAAATTCCTCGGTGTCGTCTGTTAGTGCATGCAAGCTGGGACTCTCTATACACCCGGCGAAGACGGAGATGATCCTATTCACCAAGCAGAGGAATATGGAGAGGTTCAGGGCGCCCGTGATGTTTGGAAAACCTTTAGCTTTAGTGCGGGAGGTCAAATATTGCTGATGCTGCCACCACTTACCATCTGTATCAGAAGGGAGGCTATGGCGTCGCATCTTAGAATGCGAGACTCTGGGTACTGGTGCGGACAGGAAGCAGTAATTGGGCACGCAAGTCGCCAAGGAGGTGGAAAAGGAAATTTCGATTTTTGCCATCAAGATACGGAATGCAGAGGACGATATTAGGTTGACTAGGCCATATACCCTCAGGATCCCCAGTAGTGATCAGTGGAGGGAAAATGAGGTTGCATTCCAGCCCGCAAGCCTGGTCTGTTTTACTGACGGATCGCGGCTGGAGGATCAACAATCCTCTGGGGCAGGAATATACATCGAGAGCCTGTGGTGTTCCAAGAGTTATGCTCTGGGTGCATATACCACGGCATTCGAAACGGAGGTGTACGCTATCCTGTCTGTGGCCAATAGACAGGATGTGAGGATGAGCCCAAGAAATGTGTATACATTTGCTCGGATAGCCAGGCGGTCTTCCGGGTAGTCTGGGCGGCCAGAATTAGGTCAACACTGGTTCAGGAGTCCATTGAAGCCCTTAAAGGACTAGCCAGGATAAAGGAGGTGCAACTGGTGTGGGTTCCGGGACACTGTGGCGTAGCGGGGAATGAGGTGGCGAATGATCTCGCAAGGCTTGGCTCCCAGCGGCCGTTCTGTGGCCCGGAGCCTGCGATAGGCATAAGTAGGAAAACAGTCTCTGTCGCCTTAGACAGGCGGACTGAGGAGGCCATGGAGAGGCACTGGGGGTCAGTTGGTGGCTGTAGACAGGCGAGGGATTTCGTGGAGGGGCCGGAATGAGATAAATCTGTCTGGCTACTTGGTAGGAGTCGACCTACGCTTCGCCGCATCCTTGGGGTGCTGACAGGCCACTGCGCCCTTAGAAGACACCTCACATTTGCCAGGAATGCGGTGAGGATGAAGAAATGTCTTACCACTATCTGTGTGAATGCGAGGCTTTTGGGAGTCTTCGAGCAGAATTGTTTGGTTCGAGGACTCTGCAGAGGAATCAGGTAAGTACCGTCCAATGGAAGACTGCCATGGCCTTCATTTCGTAGTCTAGGCGGTTTGGCGAGGGAACTGAGGAAGTGTAGAGAATGGTTACTGGGGTTGGCAAAAAGGGCCCATTCTGGCCGACTTGCTACTACTACTACTACTACTGAATTAAGCAAAGTAGTAAATCAGTACAACTGGTTAATTTTGTAAAATACCGTAACATTAATATGAAATTAATTGCTGCACTTTTGTGGAGTTTATAGCTAATTTTTGTTCAATATGTTTTGTGTTGACTTTGAAATTCCCTGTTTAAAAAACCAATAGTTTATAATATTCGTGAACCAGCCAACAGAGAAAGTTTATTGTGTTAAATGCTGAAATAAATGTGTTTTTGTGAATAACACCCAAAACCTTCAAAATCAGGTTGGGACTAGGAATTAAAGACCACTAATAGTAAAAAAATGAACTTAACATTTAATTTTTAGACAGTTCAAATGCCAATAAAACAAAAAGAGTCAATTTTGTTCAAAGTAACTTTCACTGTTGTTCTGGGGTTGAGGAGTCACAGGCCAAAGGACTCCAGGGAGCAAGCTGAGGAAGTGGAAACAACAACATAACCTTTCGATGAAGCCTTCCCCAAGACCTTCATGCGCGGTGAAGAGCCGCATCCTGCATTTCGGTGACCCTGCTGATAACTAAACATGACGGATCTAGACAAGGAGGTCGAAATAAACTCCCCCAATCTATGGTGTCACGTGACCCGTGTCTAAGGATGGATGGCACCAGGGTGATGGTAACCCTCCAGATTAACCCGCCTTGCACCACACATGGGGTTCTAATGGTGTGGACAGTATTTCCCCCATTCTCGTGGGAACAACATGAAGATCATAAAAACCAATGAGGCTCAATCAGTGGCTCTGGCTACAGACTTGTGCCACCCACTAGGGAAGCAACCATGGGTTGATGGGACTTAGGTTCCTTCAGGTCAACCTCCAACACAGTAGGGCAGCTACGGCCGGACTACTGATAGCTCTGAGGAACACGGATGTGGCCCTCATTCAGGAACCGTACTCCTATAAAGGAGAGATTAAGGAGCTGCTGGAAAGCTCATCTACAGCAGATCCAAACCCGAGGGCCTGCATTTTTGTCAGGGAAGGAATAGAGTTTCTGCCTTTAATGAATTTCTGTTCCAGGGACCTGGCAACGATCAAAATATGATGTGGAGGAGTGGATGGGCCGAGGGACATTACTGTCGGGTCAGCCTATCTGCCAGGGGACAGTACGGACCCTCCACCACCCAAGGAATTGGAGCAGCTGATGGTGGGTACCAGAGCAGGTGGATGGCAGACCATCATCAGCATGGATGGGAATGCACATCATGGGTTCTGGGGAAGCTCAGACACAAACTCTAGGGGTGAGGCACTTTTAGAATTCTTTATGAAATTTAATTTAGACATATTGAATAGAGGTAATAAACCGACCTTCGTCACAACATGGGGTGAGGAAGTTTTAGATCTAACAGTTTCCACCCAGTTTCTGGATGACTTTGTTAATAACCGGGCTGTGTCTGGGGAAGTGAGTAGCTCAGACCACAGATACATCCGGTTTAAAATCGCCGAAGTCGAAAGACAAACAGTTTGGTACCGGGACCCCCGCAAGGCGGACTGGGAAGCCTACAGGGCAGACCTAGCAGTGGAACTGCAGGGGGTTAAGAGTACCATAGACAATTCAATAGACCTCAAGATTGCAGAAGCCCAATTGCGAGACGCAATCACCTCGGCCTATAACGCCAACTGCCCCCTGAAAATTAGGATGTCCACCAGGAACGTACCGTGGTGGAACGAGTACCTCAGGCAAAGGAGGACACAGACGCACTTCCCTGGCTGTGACATAATAAACCAATCACCTCCGGACGGTCGCTAAAGAGGTGGTTACTTGGAGTAAAATCAGATGGGCCATTAACAGCTTTAAGCCATACAAATCCCGGGATTTAATGGAATAATGCCCATCTGGCTCCAACAGGGGATAAATATACTGGCGCCGGTGCTTACCCTCATTATGAGGCCCAGCCTGGCTCTGGGGTACATTCAGATGGCATGGAGACTGGCCAGGGTTGTATTCATTCCTAAACCTGGGCGTCCAACAGACCAGGCAAAGTCCCTGAGGCCACTAAGTCTCAGAACCTTCTTGCTAAAAACAGTGGAAAAACTGCTCGACCTGCACATTAGGGGCGGTGTACTGGAAGCATATCCCCTACACTGCGGACAATATGCAAACAGAGCAGGATTCTCAACAGAAACAGCACTGCACCAACTGGTGCTGAAACTGGAGAATACGCTGGAGAACAGGGAGGTGGCGTTGGGGGCCTTCCTAGACATAGAGGGTGCCTTCAGCAACACCTCATTCGAATCAGTTCTGGCAGCTGTCAGGGAGCATGGAATAGAGGAGACCTGCAGCAGGTGGATCGGTTCCATGCTCAGGGAATCAGCGTGGAATAGAAGAGACCTGCTGCAGGTAGATCGGTTCCATGCTCAGGGAATCTGCGTTGTCTCCCTTGCTCTGGTGCCTAGTCGTGGACGGCCTGCTGGGGAGGCTCTAGGGAGGGGGGTATGAGGTACAGGGCTATGCGGACGACGTTATCATCATAGTCCGGGGAAAGGTTACACAGTCAGTGTGGGAGCGCATGCAGACAGCACTGAGTGGTGGAAGGGTGGATGGTTGGTCAAGGGCTCGAGGTGAGCCCCGAGAAAGCAACCGCCAAACCGTTTACGAGGAGGGGGAAGTGGGAGAGCCACAGAACTCACTCTATACGGTAGGAACATTCCAAGGGCCAGGGAAGTAAAATATCTTCGGGTCGTATTGGTCTCTAAGCTAACCTGGAATGGTCACGTTGAAAAAATACTGCGTAAGGCAGTCATGACCTTAGCCATCACTAGGCGGCTATATGGAAATACGTGGGGACTAAGACCTAGTATGGCCCACTGGCTGTACACAAGGGTGGTCAGACCATCGTTAACATACACGGCACTGGTCTGGAGGCCTAAGGTGACACAATCCAGTGCCAAACAAAAACTAGGCAAGATCCAAAAGATGGCTTGCCTAGGCGCATCACAGGTGCCATGTCTTCAACCCCAACAGCTGCCATGGTGTTGCTGGATCTGAGCTGCCAACCAGTGATTTTGTAATGGGTGGAGTAAAAAGACTAAAGGCATGCACAATAAACCAAAAGTTGCAGTGCTATAGGGCGGCAAGGTCGCGGACGAGCCCTGAGAGAAAAAAATACATTTTCCTGTCTTATCTGCAGTTGTGTGACAGCCTTTCTAATGACACTTTGTCGTTTCTGATTCTCTTACAGCACTGAGTTATTCTTCAAACAACATCTTATATAGATATAGATAGATATATAAGACCTTATATTTATTTCATACACCTTTGTATTCAATCGACCTAAGTAAAAATCTAGAGGGTTCAAATCAGCTGATTGCAGACGCCAGTTGTGTGGACCACCATGTCCTACTTCTTAGGATAATACAACCTGGTAAGAATGTGGGGAGCTCTGTTTTGTTGGAAATACATCGAACGTATGTTGACATTTCCCAGTAAAGTATGTAAAACATTTGCCCAAAAATTTATACAAACCTCACCAGTGAATCTAGATGGAAGCACATAGGGGTCATTGACAACAAAATTATCTTGTGTTTTTATTCTAACAAATTAAGGATTTAGTTATAGCATACAGGTGACTATTTCTGGTATTGCCATTTTTAGTAAAACTAGCCTGTTCGGTGTATAGAATCCGGTACAACATTATTTTGCTATGTAAAATTTGTTGTGCTAATTCTATTGGCATTTATTAATTCTCCATTGAAAGACATTTTAGGTACACTATAATTAGGTCAATAATATTATTGTTATTTTAGCAAAGTCGAGTTGACCTACTAACAAATAATTCTACTGTCACTGTCATTGTCATTTGTCACTTATGTCAATGTCATGTCATGGAAAAGTGTTAGTTCTAAATTCTACGAGTAATAGGTTATAAAAGTTTTTGGGTCGTGTTTAGTTACTTTTATGTTGTGTATGCATGTTATATTAATTAAATGTTTTATCAAATAAACCGTAACAAAATTCAATGACAGAATGTAACTCTTATTAAATGCCTTAATTTGAAAAAAAAGATTAAGCTGGAAACAACAATTTACTGTAAATAGGACAAAAGTGAGAACTACACGATCTGCATGTTTTAGCTTAATTTACTCCCAGGTTTTCCATTTCTGCATCAGAAATTTCAAATTGCAATACACAGGGTTATTTTTGAAGCAATAAAAGAGTTCATTTTTGTTGGTCCACTTCTGGATTTTGGAATTTCTTTGACTGTTTCTAGTAAGTACAATGGCCATAATGTAACTACAAATTCTAAAGTTAATATACAGAGTGGTTTAAATGTTGCGTCAAAACAAAGGTTTCAGAGAAATCACCTGAACAGCCTGTATCTCAAGGGCCATCAACAGATACCAAATTTTCAGTTTTTACGGATACCTATTAGAGGTGTGTGAACCCACGTTCAGCAAGTTGAATGTCTGCACGTTCCGCCCTTCGGAGGGGACGTAAAGCCGCCGGTCCTGTGTCCATGCGATGTTGGGCACGTTAAACATTCCAACCCTCTTCAAAGAAGGCAGGAGTTCGGCAAAATTTCAAGGATAGTGAGATGAAACTGCTCCGTGGCGTCGGTGATCGGCCATAGTAGCGGAAATAGGCTGAGGTTAAAGAAACAAAACACACACACATTTTAAATCTCTTGTAGTAATATTATCTATCCCAGGAGCTGTATTATCATTTAGATCATTTATAATTCTAAGGATTTCTTCCTCATCACAACGTTTGAGATATATCTTTGGCGTAATTGTACACTTTAACAAGTTTTTTCCTTTTTAACTTCTTGACCAATCTTGTGTCCCACATCTATAAAATAGTCATTAAACTTATCGGCCATTTCTTCATCAGAGATTTTGTTGCCATTGGTTAATTAAGTTTTTTATTATATTCATTAGTAAATTTATTTGTTGAAACATGGTTTATTATTTGTCAAGTTTTTCGTTCATCTCCAATTGTATCCTACAATTAATTTGGACAATTTTTAAATATTTCCTCATATTATTGCATATTTCTTTTTTTTTTATTCACTTGCTATGTGGCCATTATTTGTTTTTTTAAATTTTTAATTAAAACTCAAAATTGGGGAGTTGCTTACTTAAAATCTTACTATTGTTACTGGTTTTGGTCGAACTACTTAAAACAAAATAACATCATTTTCCTTCCTTTAAGCACTAATAAATTTAATCTCGGGATGTATTCCAATTTTAAAGCTTCGCCTCTAAGGTTTAACCAGCCCTGTGTGAGCAAGCGCAGTTGCTATTGTTTAAATTTGTATTTGCTCTAACAAACCGAACCATAGTTGGCTTGTTCTTATCCATGACCTTGCCATTGGAAAGTTTTCCTGGATAAAAAATTGCAGTGCACTCCTTGGGTATGCCAGACGTTTGAAGTCACTTATCGAGTGTGCATAATGATAATTATTGTATACACTCTACTGAACCATGCATACCACTCTAAGTTACAAGGTCGTTGGGCGATTCGATTATTGTACGGTGAGAAAAATGCATAATTTGAAGGTTAACTTTCATTAGAACTTGTGAATAGGTATAGTTATTTGAAAATTATTATATATAGGCTTATTGATAATGTATAGTTTAAGTAAGTCAATCAAAGCTGTAAAATTGCAACATCCACTTAAAGAATCCCTGAAATATTATTCCATTACATATGTGTTTTCATGGGGGGAAATTTCCGTATACGTGGTAAAGGAATTCAGAAAGTCAGGTTGTTCACCTCTACGGAAAATAGAGGGCTTTATTAGAACTACGAATTATTTCTCTAGTACTAAAAAGATTAATTGTCCTTCCTATACTGAAGTAGTTGCTTCTGTGGCAGATCAAATTCTCAAAGTGACAAATTTAGGAAAAACACATGTATGTTAGTTGATGAAACTTTAGCATGACTAACAATACATGAACATTTTATAATGTCTGAATCTTTGTTTGAAAATAGGAAATTAGATATGAATGAAAATAATCCTGCTGAAAGTTGTTTAAGTGTCAGGGAAAATGAGAAGTTGAATCAAAATAAAATTCATATCAGCAGTGTAAAATTATGTTCAACTAAATATAAACTTTACGGTACTATACTATGCCAGCAAGAAAACAACTGTTAAAGATTTATTTAATATGGCATACAAAATGAAAAACGGCGTTAAAACTTTAAAGAAAACATATGGTAAAACACATAATCTATTGAATTCTCAAAATGTCAAACATAATTTTTAGGGTGTAATGTCAACATATTTTATAAAGAAGAGTGTGTTTAAGAGACTTTATTTTTCAACCAAAGCAATGAGAAATGCAGTTTTGACATTACTTAATATAGGCTGTACTGTTTTAATTTTTCTTGTCGAAGATTGAGAGGGTCAAAGGGAAATTGTTGGAATTGTTTTATTATACAACGAAGATACTGAAACATTTTTCAGTGGCTCTTGAATCACTTCAAAACTGAAAATAAACTCAAAGGTGGAGACGTTGAATGGATAATGGCAAACAAAGATCTTGTGCAGCGAAATTTAATTAAAGCCATTTTTCCAGCGGTATCATTTTATATTTGCCTATTTCATACTTTAACAATTATGAAAAGGGAGATCTCATGTGATAAATTCAATATTACAAAAACTGAGTGTAAAAGTACTCTTTCTGCACAACCTATATACAGAGAGAATGAATCTATGTATAATGAGAGATACCAACTTCTTAAATCAGCTGTACCTAAAGTTTTTAGTTATATCGAGAAAAACTGGCACTACATAATAGACTGTAAATATAGTATGAAAAATGAGAAGTTTCTGAACAGGATTAATAACACTAGAGTGTCAAACAAGTTGTACCCAAAAATAGTGGCTTACAAGGCTTTGTGGAACATTTTTTTATTCTTTTTACATGCTCATGAAACCTAGCGTGAGCAGCAAAATTAATATCAACGACCAATAACAAATTATACCCCAGAAAGTCGCAATATGAGTATTTACAGTTACTGACGAGTCAATATGTTCTGTCAAAATAAGTGCATCGAAGGAATTGAAAATTTTTAAATATGAAACCAGTATTACCAGATGCACTTGTATTAAATATAGCTCAATGAAATTGCCATGTAAACATATTTTTTATATCAGAAGACATTTGAATGAACCAATATTTGACACAACATTGTGCCATAAAAGGTGGACCAAGAAGTACTATTTAGGTAATCAACGATTTACTTCAAGTGAAAAAAATGTCGAAGTAAACGTGCCAGTATTTCAATAACAAAATCAATAGCAAAAGTAGTAAAAATGATAAGTCAAAAAAGGCACAAGGTGCTGCTTTTAAAGAATTTGTTAAATTTGGCTAGTGAATCATAGTTCATTTCAATATAAAATGGATATTTTAAATGCTATTGAAAGATTTTGGCAGCAAAGCTATGCAGTGGTTGTCAATAAAGTTAATGTACTACACAATAATAAAAATATTGACGATGAGGAAAAAAAGCTAGTCTCAAAATCAATTTCCCATTCATATTGAACACTATGAGTGATAATGAAATTATGAATACTGCTGTAACCAAATTAAAAAAAAAAAAACAAGTGGTTTTGAGTTCCGTTATGTTATATTATAAATAACTCAATATTATTTGGTGTATCCTGATCATCTAAAGATAGCATTAATATCATTACTTTTTAAAACTGGGGATCCTGCATTGATAGAAAATTACAGGCTACTGAGCATTTTGCCAACATTCTCCAGAATATTTGACATGGTTTTCTGCACTTACCTTAATAAATTTTTTATTAAATTTTCCTTATTTAGAGAAACTCAACATGGTTACGTAAAAGACAAAAGCATCAATACTGCTCTATATAGTTTTATACAAGAAGTAAACGAATCTCTTGCCTTGGGTACATTACCGGTGGGAAATTTTATATAAGTAAAAAATGCCCTCGATTGCATAAATCACAACTTGTTGCTAACAAAATTAGAGGCATGTAGAGTAAGGGGACCAGCAACATACTGGGTAGAATCGTATCTTTCAAATCGTACTCAAATTGTCAAATTGGAAAAACACACTTTATCATTTCTGTCAGATGCTGTTTCTGTTAATTCGGGAATACCTCAAGGTAGCATCTTAGGACCAATTTTATTTGTTCTTTTAGTGAATTTTCTTTAAAAAAATTCACTAATGAGGAGATCCCGACTTTTGAATTTTGAAAAAATTTCTTCAAATGACCGCTAATTAGGCCCCCCAGAACACATATCCGGGGTCAGTTTCAATTTTTATATGTTTATATATATATATATATATATATATATATATATATATATATATATATATATATATATATATATATATATATATATATATATATATATATATATATATATATATATATATATATATATATATATATATATATATATATATTTATATATATATATATATATATATATATATATATATATATATATATATATATATATATATATATTTATATATATATATATATGTATCACACCGATAACTCAAAAAATTATAGGCCGATTTTAATTAAATTTGGTGAGTACCTTCCTTTTACAAATGACTTGGATAAGTTCGTTAGCCAGGAAAATCGGCCCAGGTTTTCGCGGAAAATTTTGAGTTTTCTTTCGAAAAAAAATTGTAAAAAATTTATATCTCAAAAATTAACAAAGTAAGGGCAACCAAATTTGGTACGCTGGTTTATGTCATTATACGTAAGCTACCTACCAAAATTTAGCTCTGTAGATCAAAAGACAAAAAAGTTATAGGCATTTAAATAAAAATTTATTGGGATTTTCCTCAAAATGTCAAAATTGCGATTTAAAACGTCAAAAATTGGCAACATTTAGGCAAAGAACTTGAATCTAATACATGCTATGGAAAGAAAATGTCTCAAGAAGAATGTTTCACAAACCCAGAAGTCTTAGCTGCAACCGTCATTGTCCTTCATTTTACTAAAATATTTCCAGAAAATTCATTTAAAATAGACTCTTTCTCTGATGCTTGGCAGTAGTCTAAGCTATAGAGTTTATCGTTTAATGGTATATAATTTTTGTCGAATTTTCGTAAAAAATCAATAAAGCTCAATATATCCGTTATTATACAAGATATGAAACAAAATTTTATATATTAATTATAGGGTGTCTTGAGCTACATCTTAAAAAAATATTTCTACAATCATAGGGTGGCCCATAAGTCGTTGGTGATACAAATTTTCTTATTTTTTTAATCAAACACGCCTTATGTTATTGCATTTTTGCATTTTCCATCGAAATATAATGCATGTTTGTAAGAAAAGAAATTCTGGATGCAGCAAGTGCGTTATGGTAGCGAATTTCGATCAGATGCTTCATATTTGAATAGCCCAATTTGCTATTAACCTATAAGGTTGACCAAGAAACGAGTTTTTGTGGGAACACTTTAAGATTACTTTTGGAAATTTTTGTACATTTTCACACAATAAAGTTATTTTTATGAAACATGGCACATTGTTTTTACTATATAGGTTATACTGGTAACCAAAATTTATGCCTGCTTTCTTAAATAAAAAGAAAACAGACATATTTGCAAAAAAACATATTTAAGAAAATTCACTACCATAACGCACTTGCTGCGTCCCGAGTTTTTTATCAATGATTTAGCTAGTATTATGGATCCGTACCACTATGCTGATGATACAAATTTACTGTTAAAGCTAAAAAAAAATATGAATAGTATTGTTGAACATCAACCAAGCCACTTAACATATGAAAGAGTGATTTCATTCTAATGGCTTAGTAATAAATGACTTTTGAATAAATTGTATTATTATTCTATTATTATTATCATCAACCGCATGTAGAAGAGGATACAAAATTGCTGGAGAATCAATCATGTCATGGTTCCCACTAAAAACAACATATCAATTTTCCTGACTTTTCTCTAATTTCCCTGACAGGCCAAAACCGATTTCCTTGACTTTGATATTCTACAACCTACCCCCAAAATGTGCAACACACTACTACAGAATACAGTAGGTCTTCGCCTCTTGGTGGAAAACACACTTCTCCAAAATTACATTTATAAACATACACAATTTTTCTTACAAATAAACGATAACGCTGCTCATACAAATATGCACCTATTATTGTGTTTTAATTATTTATCATGAAACGGAAACAAATAATTTTTCCCTAATTTCCCTGACAAATTGTTACCTTCTACAAATTCTGTGACTTTTCCTGATTTCCAGACGAGTGGGAACACTACATGTGCCAGGGAGAATTCAGTGGTCTTCTCCAATAAAAATCAGGCAATGGTTGTGAAAAAACATTCAAGTTCTAGTATTCTTAAATCAGATTATTTGTTAACATTTTGTTTTTTCAAAGGCGTATGATTAAAAGATGTTAAAATGCCTAAAAAAAAAAAGAAGAAGAAATACAAGAAAACTATGTTCCCATAAGATACAATAAATCCTGCAAAAAGATTTTGTGTACACAATAATTATCAATACACACACTCCATAACCAAGGAGTTCACCAAACTGTTGAATTACACTCTGGAGTGCACCTAAAGACTGTGATAAAAATTTGCAAAAAAATAAGAGTGTTTAAAATAAGGATAGTAATGTGGGATATGAAACCCCCACATGACCCGCCCCTGGTAGCAGCTATTGTGAATGTAGTAGAGAACTCCAGCGCGACAGCAGTGTGTGAAGAAGAGTTGACAGACGATTAAGTGTTAAGACGAAAAGAACGAAAGACGCCGTTAAAACCATTAATTGTTCAATTTACAGTAATTTCTCATATTATACATATTAACCCTAGGCATAATCATCAAAATAAAGTTTTTTCTAAAGTAAAACCTACAAATTTTGAGGACTCAGCCCGAATTGATACCCGATACCGGCACTCGGGAATAAAAGTATAAAAACACAGTTGTGCTGTGCGGTATATAAGCAAACTTATCGTGAACTTAAGTTTTGAGGTGTGTTGAACTGAAAATAATAGTGAAAATCATTACGTTAAAGGAACCTGAATTAGTCAAGAGTAAGACAGGTTTGATAATAGCTTGACAGCGAGACTGTATTTTATCAATGTCATATTGTGATCGAAGACTTTTAAATGTTGTGTTAATGCATGATTCCCTATGAACATTGTTTGATTTTTGATGATTGACTGTTAGTGTGCGCGATATACGGGATTTACAGGTTTCAGCGATACTACTTCACACCCCGCGTCGTTATACTCGTTCGGTTGACCTTGAAACTTTAATACTTTCAGACTATTGTGAATTGTGCATACCAGTGGCATATCCGATTTCTATTTCAGAACTTTGTTCGAAATGTTACGGTTGGAAAACTTCTAGAATATAAAGAACGATATTGCTTTAGCACCTATATTGCTTTAGCACCTTTCAAAGTAATAAAAGTAATTCACAGATTAATATTTGAAACGGATGGTGACTGACAAAACCGAAAACGTCTACGTGAATTTACCGGGTTTACTTTTAAAGCAGGTTCTGATGCTTATATGAACAAACTTGAATTTATTACGAACAATTTTTCAAACAACAATGTTGTAGCAGTGTGTAACTTTTTATCTATTAACCACAATGATGCAAACGATGAGTTACCTAAGAACATTTACATGAAGCCATTGTGTTCATCATCAGGGACTGATGAAGGTCAGGACTGCCGATTGTGGGATCTGAAACCCCCACATGACCCGCCTCTGGTAGCAGCTATTGCGAATATGGTAGAGAACTCCAGAGCGACAGCAGTGTGTGAAGAAGAGTTGACAGACGATTAAGTGTTAAGACGAAAAGGACGAAAGGCACCGTTAAAAACATTAATTGTTCAATTTACAGTGTTTTCTCATATTATACATATTAACCCTAGACATAATCATTACAATAAAGTTTTTTCTAAAGTAAAACCTACAATAATAAAGAAATAATGGTATCTTTCAGTTGTATCTCGATTGCTACCAAACAAAAATATAAGATACCATATAAACAGGGACATTAAAATTTTAAGAAACCAAATAATATTGGAATATATGATAAAACAAATAGCCACATGTATACATACTTACATATTATTGCTAATAACCTGTGTTAATTTCTCATTTTCATCAGGTGGTTTAGGATGTTCTTTTGGTGGTTCACTAACCATAGATTTGTTAGCAACATTGGGACTATCTGGGACTTTTGTTTCAGTATTCTTAATAGATTCACATACAGAGGTTTCTGTCACCGTTGTGACTTTTGAAATTTTCTCAGGCAGAGGATGACTTTTACCAGCAGACTTTCTGGCCTTTGGGACTGGTGGTTTGGTTTCGTTTTTCTTGTTTTCAAGATCAGTGTTTCTTAGTTCATGTGTTACTCCTGTGACTGCAATACTTGCTGGTCTTTGTTTACGTGCAGATGGTCTTTGTCTCATACTAACAGAGCTTGAAACACTGGTTGTGCTTCGTTGACTAAGTGCACTGCTTGGTCTTGATGATGCTAGTTAAATAAATGTAACAAATAATAATAAATCTTAACAATAATTAAGTATTGTTTCTTTGGTGAAAATGACATTCATATAACTTTTTGAACTTTTAAACATTTATTATTAAATTATACACAATTTAAAATGTTGGTTGGTTTGGGTTTATTGGCCTTGAACATGGCGTTCATTGGCCACAACTTAAAAAGTTATTTAAATAAATTTCATACAAGACTATTTGTAGAATCTGAATAATATAAGGCTAAATTATATAACAAATATATTATGTAAGGTAGGCATACATGAGACAAAACTGTATGCATTTAAAATCAAATACACCAAAAAAACAACACTTCAAAATAAGTAGTGAAACATATTGTCAGTAATAGTAAGGAAAATTAGGAAATTTGAACGAGCCACCACCAATGAAAGGATTTGCCTTTATTCCTTAGAAAGTCTGGTTAAGCAAAATTACTCAAAAGAATAGGAAGTCCATGTCAATTAGATGTCGAAATAAGATTTATCACTACAAATTAAATCTTTATAAACATATAAAATGCGACTGGAAATGAAGCATGTACCATACCCAAGTTAAAAATAAGTACCTGCCACCACACTGTACAATTTTAATGTTTTAAAGTTACAGATTCATAAAAATCATGAACCTATATGGCAAATAATAACTTTTGATAATCTTTTATATGTCTATACTAATTATAAAAAAGTGTATCAAAAAACATGACCTAATAAAAATGAAATCAATATTTTAAACACTTTAATATACTGATTTAGTACTGCATAGTCATTATTATAATTTTATTTGCACTGTTTGAAAGTAAGCCTGTAGGATTATGTGAAATTGTTTAAAAATATTATCAACAGTTACCAGTTTTATACATCTGATTTTAAAAGCAGTGGAGTGTGCAATATCTATAAGCAGAATATGTTAAGTGTTTCCAATTGGCCCTATATCATATATATATATATATATATATATATATATATATATATATATATATATATATATATATATATATATATATATATATTTGAAAAATCGAATTTCCGAGGAAATACATGATATTAATACCAACAAGCAAAGTTTTTTAAAAAATTCATTGCATTCTTTTATGGACAGATTAGGCCATTGTGTTGCAGCAGAAGGCCAACAGTTCGAACATTTGGTATAACAGTTATCTGATGCGATTGTTTCAGACTAACTAGAGATGATTTAGTTTTTTCTTCTTATACCCCAACAACTAATGTTTGTAGACAACAAATTTTTTTTTAAAGTTAAAATATTTGAGGAAAATACGGATAATTATTGTCCAGTTCGTATTCGTGTCTTACTTCACATTTAATTTTTTTTCTGTAATTTTTTCTTATGCAACCCCCATCTTGTGATACATTGTCAGAAGCAGAAAAGATTGTACTTTCAGAAATTAACAATTACTGGCCCTGTTACCGTTTAAAAAAAAAAGACCTACACTCTGTATATTCTGTAATAAAAGGGGTAAATACTTAGAAATCACGTCATAATATGCGAAAATATGTCCCATATGCGCATATCAAATTTCAATTTTTTTTGGCAGTTTACTTTAGATTTTGTAAGTCCTGGTCCATACATTTGGCGCGCACTGTATACATACATACATACATACATACATACATACATACATACATACATACATACATACATACATACATACATACATACATACATACATACATACATACATACATACATACATAAATATATATATATATATATATATATATATATATATATATATATATATATATATATATATATATATATATATATATATATATATATATCATATTTCATTATACTCCATTGGCACATTATGTATCATACAATTAAGTCATGACATAATTTATATGGTTTTGGTTCCTTTATACTATAAAGTTATACTAATGCAAATTCATCAGTAAAATATAGTAACTTATTACATAATACATTTGAAAACATCTTTGCAATTTGTGTTGAAAGGTACCTGGGGCTTAATTATTGGTGCAATAAGCTGTCTTTGTACAATTATTTTAGTTTTTTAAGCGACACCTTGCAGATGGGTTTGGAGGTCTAACGATCTACATTCACTCCACCAAGGTGTTTGACAGAGCTAGTCATGATATATTTATATAAAACTTTAATACTGTTGGCAGAGGCATGCGGTGGGTTTTCAAATAGGGGAAGCAACGGATTATAGTGGCTAGATTTCTTAGATTGAAGCTTAGAAATTTGATTTATGGGCAAATTTCACATAACATGTATTTTGTTGTCCTGGGGCTTTCTGTGTTATCTGGCTATCTCATCTAAACAAAAAGTTAAATATGAAAGTATTAAAGGTATTCTACGTAAATCCTATGATGGAAGTAAACTTCTGTGGCCACTGTAGTTTTTAATGACGATTGTAAATAAGAAAACGTCAATTCTGGCTGTGTCCCTAACTTAAAATGAACAATACCTACATGTTTTTTTTTCCATATATATATATATATATATATATATATATATATATATATATATATATATATATATATATATATATATATATATATATATATATATATATATGAATCAAAAAATATTTGTCAAAAAAAAAGGGAGGGGGGCTAGCTGTAGATAAATGGTAGACTTATCGTTACTAGACAACACATATGTAACAAGTTTACTAATTATTCACATGCAGGTTAATAAAGTTTGTCCTTGAGTTTGATCGTCAGTTCAGGAACTCCCTACTTTCTAGACTATGACTGTCCGTGAATTGCCGGTAGGAGTACTCAGTCTTGTGCATTTGGAAGTACATGTTTAGTGGTGCTAGCAGGTGGTAACTGTTTTCATTAATACTTATTAAAAACAAAGTTGTGAGCAATCATATATTAGGGTTTTCATTATAAATATGAAAAGTATAGGCAACATTCCTGAAGTTAACCTAAAATTTGTGGTGGTATGCCGTTGTAGTTTTAACATGAATAATAGATTGGCTAACTTCTCAACTCGGGAATGATTCTACAACTTCACATTCCCGAATTGACTTTCATGATTTCCAAAATTACACTATATTTAAATACTATATTGAAAGTACTATATATTTCAATTCCAATGAATTTTAATTCAGTCTTAGACACAGATTGTATGTCTAATGTTGAATAAATGTTTTATGAAATCAGAATGATTTCTTGGTGTACTGAACTTGTATGTGATTATGATCTAATAAACTCATAACCTTCTGACCAAAAAGAATTAGTGCCACAGTGTTCAAGAGACATGGATGCAATTTTGTTGTGCTGAAAGAAAAACTCATCAAAGATAAAGAGGAGGCATGTGACAAAACAACTTTTAATAAAATGGCTAGGTGGAAAAAAGTTCAAGGATTATAAATTAGAGAGCATATCTATAGTATTATTTTCACAACACACAAATATGCAATTTTCTTCCCTAACAAATACCCTACACTATGAAAGAAAGAGCAGCAATGAAAAAAAATACCACAGTCAATAAGCAAGAAGTAGAAGAAATTTTCATGTGTGACGAAAATAGCAGAATGTGTCCTGGCAAACGCGGTTATATTCATCATGGTTAAGTTTAGCAAAAAAAGTTATTGCTGGATTTGGTAAAGAATTTGCATGTAAGATTTGTGTTTATGTTTTTTTTTTGCTTTGATCAGACCTTAATGATGTGAAGTTTAATTTTTATATCCAAATATAAATATCATTTTTAAAGTACTTTCTAAGTTATGGTAAAGTCTGATGAACTTAACATTTTATATATGTATATTTTTATAGTTTATATTTTTACAGTTATATGTTTAAGCATCACATGCTTACTTGCCGATCAGAGTTCTTTGAGATGTGTTTATGTTTTTTTTCTCAATGAGACGTTTAAGTTTGTGAATTTTTTTTTTCCAAATTGAGTAAAATATTATATAAATTCTTGTCCCTTAATCTATTAAATTATAACTTTAAGTTGACTGTCATTTTCGTAATTTCGGCAACCTAGTTGTCATTCGGGGAACGCCTAATGTTTTCAAGTCTAGAACAACATATAATGAGATATCAAAAAACTAACATAGGTATATATGCCATTTTGAAAAAGTCAATACCACATTCATTGGAATTAAGTCAGAGTTTCGGCCTGGTTTTGTAGTAGTACAGGTCTATAGACGTATCCTTTCTTGTCATATTAAGATAATAGTTGTTTGATCTTGAGAATTATTGATACAGAGTATTGTGGCGTTTCAAAAACGACAAGATTCATGTTCTCAACGTAGAAAAAATGAAATATTTTTGGTTGTAGGTGAAACTTTGCTCGGCAATTTCAGAATATATTTACTAAGACTTTGGGGAAACTTGAGAGACAAAATATTTTTCAGCAAAACAAGTTGATTTTTCACAGACTGTCATATCCGAAAATACATATTATATGAAATTTGCTTTTAAAATAATATTGTATTCAATAAGTAGGCTTTGTTGGCAATTTCCAATTTTTCAGTGTGGCCATGTACTAACCATGCAAAATGACAAATATTGTTATCAGAACACATTTACCTATCTACTTGTAAATTAAATCAATGCGCCTTTCCTGTTTTAATGCAAGACTTGAAAGCCGCTTCTCCTGAAACGTTCTGAACGAAACTTTTTATGTGTTTTAAAACTTAAAAACTGTGCTCAACTGACACACTTGTACCTGGTATCACTAATACTAACTCACAAAGTTTACAGACTTCACAATACACAGTGTCAAGTTTCCTTTGCTTGAGGAACGTGGACACTTTTGCACAACTTGTATGTCATTTTATATAATACACTCAATTGGACATCAAGAACTAACATGTCAAAAAAAGTGTAAACTTGTCGAAAGCACTTAAATGCTTCTCGAGGCACAGTTTTCCTGTCCCAGAAATATGCCAGTTCAGCGAACTTAAAGTCACAAATTCTCTAAAAAGGTGATTTAGGTAATTTCTGTAATTTCCACAAACAAGTGTTTATAAGAAGTTTGAACATTCCCAACATTAGCAGTTCATAGTCGTTTCCTTTATACATTTATGTTTAGCTATTTCATCAAACTGCTCCCTTTTTTCCAAGATTTTATTTTGAAATTCATTAATTTTATTGACACAGTAGCCTGTGAGGTTTGCTTTTGTATAAAAGATATCAAACAATACATCTGATTATGGGAAAATTGACGCAAATATAACCAGCAGAATGTTAAAATGGAAATCTTTTGATAATAGATTCAGATATCTCCTGGAAGAGTTAATTGTACCATAATTAGATAGCATACCAACTTCTTTGCAATCTTTGTAAATGATTGCAAAAAAATCTTCTATTAGTGACTGTCTATGTTGATATACTGTCTCAACTAAAAGATCATTGTAATTCCATCTGGTAGGGACAACGTTAATGCATAAGCAGATTTTAAACTGCTTACTGGAAACAATATAAACTGCATAGACAAAGCAACAACCGTCGCACAGACTGCAGTGGTATAGAAATAAACAGTAGACAGGACGAAAAAAACGATCCCTACCCCGGATTATCGGATTTGTGCACTTGAGTCTGTCGCAAACACAATTTAAAATTATGAAATATTTAGTGGAAGCAGTGCTTCTGTGTACTGTAGGCCTGACTATTGGTATAAACAACCTAATTTCAAAATACTTTCACCTCACTATCCTGCGAACTCTGCACGACCCTCTTACTTTTGCAGACTGGTAAACTTTTTGTATTACGCAACTTGAAAAATGGCGGCATTCTGGTATTGTAGCGTGTGAATAACATTGCAAGTCTAAAACTTGTGCAATTTTCAAATATTGCATGACACTTAAAAATTGCAACATTAAAACAGATAAAATAGAGTTGCGCAACATGTTCGTCTACAAAATGTGACGCAATATCAGTTTTGATGCAACTTTTGACTGTTTACTTCGCTGGCGAGAAGTGATGTGTTACTTTTTTTATAATAGATAATCAAAATAGGTGGCAGACAATCGTAATTTTTTTTATAAAATACTTCATCCCCATCTCTGAATTCTTGCAATAAGTTATTTATTACTCTGTAACAGCTGTTTTTTTAATCTACTTTTTCAGCCAAATTCTTCTTTTTTTATTATTCTTGCACCTTCTAAGACGTTCTCACATTTGTAGTAATATCACTGCTAAGCAAGAAAGAGTTTGTATTTTCTTATCCTCGCCAGATGTCGCTTCCATTTAAATGTTGATATAATTAACGCACAAAACTATATATCACGGTCAACACAACGTTATTATTAGTTTGAAAATGGTAGAACGACTTTATTTTTTTTCACTCGCATATTAAAAGTTTCAGCTTGTTGCGACATAACAGTGGCGCATTGTGTGGGAATAGATTTGCAAGTTTAGAAAATGGCGTTGTCACTTTTAGCTTGCGCAAGTCATTTATGTAGCCATTTTTGGACTTTCTATTGCTAGGTGTGAATGAAACACGCAATTTTGTGATTGCGCTATAAAAACTTGCACCATAAAAGTGTACATGTGTGTGAGTACCTTAAGGCAGGTAAGGGGTCTTTAACATGCCCAATATATCATGGTACACGGGAGGGCAGAACTTGGGTTACTCTTACTCAAAAGCTTTGGTTCTGTAAAAAAAAGGGGAGCAAATACGGGTTCCAATTTTAATATAGCTTACTGTTTACTATGCAGATTATATTCTACATCGGAAGGTTATGTGTTATACACCAAGGTCTAATTTAAGTGAATTTTCATTAAGAAAATTCACCAATGGAGAGGTCATGATGGTGAGACTATATGTATGCATCTGATCAATTATTTAAAAATAATTAACCATTTTGATCAATCTGGGCACATATGTTTCTTTTGTGAACATTTTGGACGAGTTCGTCAATCATCCTGATCAGAATAACTTCTTTTTTGCAAAAAAATCAAGTTTTTCTCTGAAAAAAATAAATAAAGCTATTTCGATGAAATGTGCACATGTGCCCTTATAGAAACACATGCACGCACCAACATTCAAGTTTATATATTACAATAGAGTTTAGGGATTGAAATAAATTCACATTTATACTTTTCATAAACAATATTTTAGAAGGTCAAAAACGGGTGGGTAGGTATTGACCAATCATAAGGCAAGAGGCAAATATTTATTTTGTGATAATTAAATGTCGATTTTTAAACAAAGATTCTGGAGCAGCTGTAGTTTCTAAAAAAACAAGTGTTGCATGAAATGTGTTTCACAAAGTCTTAAATTTCCGTTTTAATAGTTACTTTTCTTCGCCTAATTAAAATGTTTGCAGAAAATTTATCTGAAATATACCCTTTTTGCCAGTTTTGATGTGTAGTGACATAAACATTTGATAGAGTTAATTATTCCTGGAGGGGTGACCAGTTGTAACAAACGTAACATTACCCAGTTGTAACAAATGTCACATTAAAGAATTTCCAAACGAAGATTCTGAAACAAGTGGGTTCTGAAGAACAAAACGTGTGATGTGTTTTTTCTGAATTTTTGTCAAAAAGCTTTTTGTCAATAATTATATCTTGGCAACTGTGTAAACAGCTTGACAAGGTTCGTTGGTCACAAAAATCGGACCAGTCCTTCAGGAACATTTTGAGTTTATTTTCCGAAAATGTTTGTACCTTTTCAGACAGTAAAGTTATTTTGATGAAATATTGTCCACTGTTTCTACTATATAGGTTATACTGTTAACCAAATTCGATGTCCTTTATTGAAAAAGACATATTTGCCATTAAAAATATTTTTATGAAAATTTACTATCACAACAGACTTGCTGCATCCCGACTTTTTTCTAATGTAGCAACAAAAAATTATTTTATGCAAAAAAATACTAGTCAAGAAATTTTAAATGAAGTCCATACTAGCTTCAGAGAGTGAAGCCTGGACGTGCGAAGAAATGTTACCGTAAATGAAGTGCATATAAGACGCCTCAAATGTTTAGAGCAGGATGGGCATCATATGGAACATATTTTGTAATTTTATTTTGGCTGGGTTTTGTTTATAAGATTTTACAATATTCTTTAAGAAAAAGTATACAAAATTATTCCTGTGTTTAATAATTTCACTGTACAAGGAAAACTATTGGAGATAGGTAAGTACACTTGGAGAACCCAAATCCCATAATGCATCTCTTTAAAGACCTTACCATCGTTTCATTAACAAAGTTGGTGTCATCAGAGGATGAAAAATTATGTCTTTAAAAAGATGTGTTGTGGTGATTTGGGTTCCCTAAGCGTACTTATCAGTGCTCATCACAGGTTCCAATCTTCACTTAGTGTATCGGAGATAGGTATAGGAACATGTATAATAAAGAAATGATAGATAATTTGATGTAAAATAAGATGGTGATGTTAAAATATACCTCTCTATCTAAAAGAAAAGGAATTATTGATGTTTATTTATTTCAGTACACTGAGAACACCCTGCATAACAAAACATAATTTTTGTACTGAATGAATAATATGTACTTGGGTTAATACACCATAAAAAAAAATTAAGAAGCAGTTGCTTCTGTTAGTTAATTCATTTTTAAAATCGCACTGTAACTCTCAATTTTAACAAATATGTGCAAATATCTTAAAAACTGCTAAAGATTAGAATTCTTCACACAGTCGACGTCACGTAATGTAAAAATATATCCGGTGTTCCATTTGAAATAAGGCACATAAACATTTCAACTGACCCTGGATATGATCTTTAGGGGTCCTAGTTCGCAGTTATTGGAAGAATTTTCTCAACAGGCTCAATGTTGTAATGTTGTCATAAGCGAATTTTTTCTACAATAATTCACTAAAAAAAAAAAATGCCTGGGAGACCAGAAAAGGTGGGTTTATAAGGGCATAAAAATGTCGTGAGTGGAGAGAGTAGGTTTACACTTTATATATTAAATAATTTGTAACATTAGTGCCACGTTACTTTAAATGAAAAAAATCTGTTGTTTTATCGAAATTGTCTTTAGTTTACAACATGAAGGTCTAATGCAGAACTACTCAGTTGAAAAAAATCAAGATATGTCCCTGCGAGGACCTACATGAAGTTATATTGTGAGAAACAACCAAATAAACATCCTTTCATGTGTAACTAACACAAGGTGGTAAAACCAGAATGGACGAATATTAAAACCTTATAAAATTTTCAAATTTGATCATACAGGGTTGATCATAAGCACAATGTGTAGAGCAACTCAGGAAATTTTATTGCCAAAAGGAAAAATCGAAAACATTAAGTTTGAAAAATAATATCATTTAAATGACGACCCTTGGTTGCAATCCACTCTACCAGCGGTCCATGAAGTGTGTCATGACTCTCTCCACCATATCGTCTGGAATCGCCGTGATTCCATTTCTGATGGATTCCTTTAATCCTTGGATGGTTCTTGGTTTGCAAACACTTTAGACTTCAGGTAGCCCCAAAGAAAAAGTTACAGGGGGTGCGGTCTGAGAAGCGTGGAGGCTAGGAAACATCACCATTTCTGAAAATCACACACCGGGGGAGAAATCGTTCTTAGAAAGTCCATAGAAATCCTTGCCGTGTGAGCTGTAGCTCCGTCTTGTTGAAACCGTAAGCTGTCAGTGTCAATTTTATTTTCTTCAAAATGAGGAGCAAAGATTCTCCAAGTATAGCGAATTACAGCTCGGTGTTGACTGTCACTGCCTGCTCCCTCTTATTTTCAAAAAGAAGCGCCCAATTATTTTGAGTTTGGAAACTCCACACCACACTGTCACCTTTTTGCTTTATAGATGCCGTTGGTGTAATTTTCGCAGGTTATCAGGTGCCCAATAATGACAATCTTGTTTGCTGACAAAACCGTACAAGTGAAAGTAGGCCTCATCTGTAAACATCACCACTTTATCTTCATCGTCTAAAATTTCCAACATGTGCACACTGAATTGCTCACGTTGACGGTAGTCAGTCGGAAGGAGCTTTTCAACTACCATTATCTTGTAAGGGTGGAATTTCAGAGGTTTCTTTGAAATGTTCATTAAACTTCCGCGAGGAATTCAGAGTGTTTGACCACAGCATCTGGTAGACTGAGTTGGACTCTGAATAACTGTGACTGAATAACTGCCAATATTTTCTGGTGAGGCTACCATTCGGTCACCTCCTTTCTTGTTTCTCTTCACACTACCGTGTGTATGAAAATCATTCACAAACCTCAGAATTGTATTACGCGAAGCGAGCACCTCACGTGGTTGAACAGACGACGGAACGCATGCCGAGTAGCCAAGGTAGACTCGTCATTGCGAATAAATTCCTCTATGGCAAACACGCAATTCTCCATGCTCCAGTTTTCCATTGCAACTGAATTTTGCTACGAGTTAAGGGGCAGGCGATCTTGTCTGACCCCACCCCTCCATTACCTCCCCATTACAAAAACGTCAGCTTTGGTTGGACTACCTTGTATTAACACACTAGGATTATTAGAAGACACAACACTTATTTTTTGTAGTAAAACTATTTTCTGTTAAATCCTTCCTAACCCATCACAACTCATATTATATCCTTGCTTCGGATTACTTTTTTATTAAGAAAAAAATTTGTCTGGTGACCCTCGGATATAGACCAATGTAAAATACAAAAACAATTAAACTTAGGAAATACCCCCATATAAGTTTTATTGCAGATTATACACAACATATATTTATAACTTACTGAAAAAGTGTAACGACAGATTGTTTCTATAAAAATAGTATTTGCATTTTTTCATGATATGGAAAACATCCCCCTTGTAGTTTAAACTCTTGTTATATTTATGTACTAAACTAAAGTTTTATGGAATTATCAAAAATTATTATTTTCTTGCAATCTATAAATATATCTTTTTGTTTAAAAAGGTCATTAAATTTCATGTTAATTAATATTAAAGTTGAAAATGGTTATTTTAAAAATAAGCTGCATGAAAACATATTTTTAACAGTTAAAACACCATGATGTGATACAACATACCATCACTGCTATTAGAAGAGGCCAGTAATTTCTGCTGACGTAACTGGGTAGCCCGTGTGGTGCGCGGTACCAAAACAGGTGACATACACCCATTGCCATAGAGGTGGTGCATACTTCGACTGTCTGACTTGTGTAGTGTCCGTTTAGGCTGAGACGAGTCTATTTTACTTACAAGAAGGTGGCTCATACTACGTGTAATAGAGGACTGGCGTGGTGAGGAAAGGGAATGGAAAGAATAAGTATTCTCCACAACTGCTGGTAAGTCTGACCTCTTGCGTGGTTTGGCAAGTTGATCTAAACGTGTCATTGAATAAGCCCTACCTGGTGACTGACTTAGTGACTTTCTTGAGGTACTAAATGGAGAATCTCTTGATGGGATTGTAGGCATTAAATCTGTGCGACGTCGACCCATATATCCACTGGCACAACCTGCGGGGGTGATGGGAGTAGTATCTAGTGACAAAAAAACACAAACTTTAATTGGCCGTCAGATAATCACACGGAGCACACAATTATCAAATACAAACACAATCCACACACACACACATGTCCGTTTGTACATAAATGCTGTGTTTAAAGACTAAAAAATTAAATAACAGAGAGAACAAACAAGAGCCACAAATGAACATTTTTATGCTTGTTGAGAAAATACCTTTAAATGTTGAGATTTGAATTAGTAATGGTTCAAAAGGGAGAAGACATAAAAAAGCGGAAAATACTTGTAGAACAAGATTTGAATGAAAACGTTAAAATAAGTTAAAGTCATTTTAACAAAAATTTATTTGGGGTAACTTACGTTTTTCTAGTGTATTAAACTATTTCAAACTGTACTTCATATATTACACATGTGTCAACTGTCTTCTTGTATCTTATGTATAGCAACATGAAATGAATTATTAATTAACAAATAAACAATATTCAGATATTGAACATCTACTTATAAAGCCAAATTAACAAATCTTTAAATATGCAATAATATGAAAAATAGGTACAAAATATACAGTATACTATGAATACTTATTCATGTGTGCATGTATCTGGTCTCTCTCTCTCTCTCTCTCTCTCTCTCTCTCTCTCTCTCTCTCTCTCTCTCTCTCTCTCTCTCTCTCTCTCTATCTCTCTCTCTCTCTCTCTCTCTGTGTGTGTGTGTGTGTGTTATTATTGTTGTTATTATACTTGTTTACAGTATAGGATTGAAATCGTTGATCAGAAAGTCTTATACATTAAATTATCTTTATTTTCAATTATGCATATAATCACATATTAACATTCCTTTGTCTATATTACATAAAATTTCTTTATATGCCCATTTCTTGGTAAGTTTATCCAGACTGAACTTTCCTTAATACCATATAAATTCTTTATATATTAGTGATTTCAGTCACATTTTGTATACAGGTAGGTTTTATTTCCACTTTTGGTTTTCATGGTATACATCAGTTACAATATTATAGATGGTGAATTTGGCAAGATTAAGCACGAAATTACAAATCTTAGTTTGCAGATCCAGATCGTTTGGCAGACCAGCATATATGTCAACTATATATAGCACCCTTTTCAGAAACCTAATAAACAAGGCCTTTATATAGCCCCAAAGATCTCTTGCTTTTGAACACTGAATGATTAGATGCCAGGAAGTTTCAAGTTTGTGACAAGAAGGACAAAGATCTGAGTCACTCTTGTTATGTATTTGAAGAGTTGGCTGCATTGGAGTAAGTTGACTACATTGAGGTGGATTGGCAACACTGAGTCTTGATGTAGTAGAACTGTCTAATGTAGTGTTATTAGCTCCAAAATAAATTATTGTTATATTGTTAATGATTCCTTAATAAAACCTAGTACCGGAGTAGTGAGAATATAGCATAATTGGCTACGACGGAAAACAAAAGATTAATAGAAATATAAGTTACCAGTGTGCAAAACAGTGATTAGTCAATTTTCTCAGTCATGAAATGTGACGTTTAAGTCCATAGAGGACCACTTCCTCTAAACATTTCAGGACTGAGAAAATTTACTAATCACTGTTTTGCACATCTATTATTGCTTTATCTATTAGATGAAGTTGATCCCACTCAGTAGAACATAGTCAAGAAATGTTAAGTCAGCCACACATACACATAATATCTTAAGTCTTGCATTAAATATGAAAAATTAAGTCGTTCTTGTTTAAGGATACGTAATACGAAATAATGGCATTAATAGTGTAACCTTATATTTTTGTTGCACTGAAAAGTACAACTAACATCTTACTTTTACCAATTTGACTGCCTAATTATTTGAAAGAAATGGATATATTAAGTCATTATTTGTTTGTTGATCATCATAGTTGGAAGGGTTTTACCCTGTGATCGATGTGGTCATGATCAAACTTCAGTCGTGGGATTATTCCGTTATTCTGTCAAAAATATCTTAATACATTTGTAATAATAAATTGATCGTTAGGACCACCTGTAAAGAGCACATATGATTTTTATGTAGCGCAGTTTAACAGCGTTTCATTAGTATTTACAACACTAAAAGCGGAACAATGTTTTCTACCCATCTCTGAGTGTATTCCAACATGATGAGAAACATTTAGTTCTTGACTATAATATCGGACATCTGATTTATATCCATTTTCACATGTTGTTTATGTTAATGGTTGTCGGTGAACCAAATGTCATCATTCCCCAACGCCGCTACATCAAGTTGTCGAAGTTAGTGGACTCTCGGCTTTTGACATTCGATGTTCGTGGGGTATTTCACATTACGAATTCGATGTAGTAAATACATTACATGCGCATTCATTTTGTGCTGCTATGTGGATGGAAGCAGTTTTTGAAAACACTTTTTGTTGAAGCGGCAAAAACAGTTGTAAAACATGGATAAGATAAGGGTAGCATTGGGGTGTAAAGTTAGTTCGCCTCCCCGTGGTGCACCCTGGATAGCGTCTACTATTAGACGTGAACTAAATGAACTAACCAAACCGTAACGTCTTAAGAGGGCCGGGAATGCTTGCCTTAATTGGCCGGCATTGCGAGGAGAGTCCTCTATAAAAAACCCACATCGCAAGGTCGTTGGCGGGTTGGTGCCGAAGCGATGATGCTTATGGCCGGGCATTGGCAGGATGGTAATTCTGTCGCTAACGTCAACCATCCCCAGGGAAACCGGGCGAATTCCTTGTGTAAAATGCCTCTTCATGGGATGCGGGGCTCTTCCATGGAGGTTTATTTTCCCTTGCTGCTCGTGGGACCAAACATGGACACGACTTACACAGACCCAGTAGAGGAGGTGGCAGGATTCAACCTTCCACTGGAACCTCCAGAGGGAAACAACAGGGGAAAGGAAAGTCCACCCCTAGGACGACTACCAAAGGTAGACCCTCCTATAGGAAGCTTGGTAATCGAGCTTCTAAAAAGGAGGAGGAACCTGCACCATAATTCCCTTTCCTTTCGAGCTCCTTAACCTACTCCTTTATCCTCTATACACTCCTATATTCCTACCCCCATGCCCACCAACATAAGGTGCATCCAAGCTAATTTGTATCATGCTAAGGCTGCGACATACCTCCTTAGCATGAAATTAAAGGAAGAGCAAATAGATATTGCTCTTCTCCAAGAGCCCTGGACCGCCAATTCGGAACGAACTAAAGGGCTGGGTAACACTTCTGGTAAGATAGTAGAGGTGGGCACTGGTACCAACCCCAGAGCCTGTATCTGGATCAGAAACAACTTGCAGTATTTTACACTTTCAGAGTACTGCACCAAGGACATGGCATCCATCCATCTCGTGATCACATCCGGGGGGACCAGGCTGGAAGTAGTGGCCTGTTCGGCCTATTTCCCTGGAGACAGAGATGCAGAACAACCACCTCCAGCAGAGGTGCGGAAATTGATCGCCTTCTGCAAGAGGAACAACTATCACCTTGTAATGGGGTGTGATGCGAACTCCCATCACTTGGCTTGGGGGAGCACGGACACTAACAGACGAGGTGAATCACTATTTGAATACATTTTAGGGGAGGCGCTGGTTGTCAACAACATAGGCTCGGAACCCACCTTTCTTACAGCTAATCGTAGAGAGGTTTTAGATCTCACGATCAGCTCAAGACTTTTGAGCTCAAAAATTCTCAAATGGAGGGTGTCGTCTGAACCCTCATGTTCTGACCATGCCCATATCCTATTTGAGATTGTAACAGGCCCTAGACCTGTGGTGGAGTATCGCGATCCGAGAAGGGCGGATTGGGAGGGGTACAAACAGTCCCTCGCCGCAGGTCTTGGGTCCGCTATCCCCACAGTGAGGGATCGTGATGAGATTGAGATTGCGGCTGAACAAGTTAGGGAAGCTGTTGCCTCTGCATATTACGAAAACTGTCCACTAAGGTCAAAGAAAGACAGTCAGGGGTCTACTTGGTGGAATAATAACCTCGATAAACTACGAAGGGAAGTTAGACGTCTCTTCAATCGTGCTAAGACTACAGGCAACTGGGAGCAATATAAAACTGCTCTAACACACTATAACAAAGAGATTAGGAACGCTAAGAGGGAGTCCTGGAGGAGGTTTTGCGGGGAAATTAATAATATGCCCAGCAGCGCCAGAATCCACAGGATTCTCTCACGCGACCGTGTTCAGTAGCTGGGATCGATAAAACGACCAGATGGTTCCTTTACTGAATCTCGGAAAGAAACGTTAAGAGCTCTTAGCACACACACACTTCCCAGATTGTCTGATCCTGAGCAACGGAGAGGTCCTACCGGCTGAGGGACGATTTAAACGCCCTCATGGGGAGGACTGGCGAGTTGCTCGGCGAATAGTAACAGCCTCGGCAGTGGAGTGTGCTGTGAATCATTTCCAGCCATTCAAGTCGCCAGGGGAGGATGGGGTGGTACCGGTCCTACTACAAAAGGGACTGGAGATTCTCCTACCTCACCTTATCAGGCTGTACAGAGCCAGTCTGGCCTGGAACTACATTCCATCCAGCTGGACGATGGTTAGGGGGGTTTACATTCCCAAATTGGGACGTAAGGACCTCCTACCTACATCACTGAGACCTCTCAGTATTACATCATTCCTCCTGAAGGGATTGGAAAAAATACTGGACGGACACATTAGGGGGAACATCTTAACCATTAACCCCCTAAATACCCACCAGTATGCCTATCAAACTGGCAAATCAACTGAGTTAGCGCTCAATAACCTCGTCGAGAAGATCACACACTCTCTGGAAAATGGAGAGGTTGCGGTGGCGGCATTTCTCGACATCGAAGGCGCATTTAATAATGCATTACCGATCTCCCTCTACGAGGCCACTATCGCTAGGGGGGTGGAACCTACCATCTGTGGCTGGATCGGAAACATGCTGCACAATCGGACCATTATTACCTCGTTGCGGGGAGAGGTGGTCGGCGTCAGGGCTGCGAGGGGTGTCCTCAGGGGGGCGTACTATCCCCCCTGCTGTGGTCCCTCTTTGTGGACGATCTGCTGGCTATTCTCGAACTCTGGGAGGTTGAGGTCCAGGCGTATGCTGATGATCTCGTCATAATGGTTAGAGGCAAATCTGAGGAGGAACTGGCTAGTACTCTTCAGGAAGCACTAAATGTAATCAATGATTGGTGCCGGAGGGAACAGATGTCTGTGAACCCTCGCAAAACGATCATTGTTCCATTTACCAGAAGAAGAAGGTTGGACAAATTAAAACCACCTATTCTCATGGGAGAAACCATTCCATTTTCGGACCAAGCAAAATATCTGGGAGTTATCCTAGATAAGAAGCTCAACTGGGATATACAGTTAGAAAATGTTATCCGCATGGCAAAACTGTCCCTGTGGACCTGCCGGACAATCTGTGGTAACAACTGGGGAACAAACCCCCAACAGATGTACTGGCTCTATGTAGTGGTTATCAGGCCAATGATAACATATGGAGCCATAGTTTGGTGGCCTAGGGTACTTCGTGGTATCGCGAGGGCCAAACTGGCTCATCTACAGAGACAAGCTTGTCTGATGATAACGGGAGCGATAAGCACCGCACCATCAGCCGCTCTGGAGGTCCTCCTCAATATTCCCCCACTTCACATATGGTTGGAGAGGGTGGCGAGGTGGACAACGTACAGACTAAAACAAACGGCAGATAACATGCCGAGGGAAGTCAATCTGAGAGGGTCCCGTCTCCTTGATGACAGTGATTGTCACAGGATACTGGGAATGGTCTCAGACTTGATGCCTACAAAAATCAGCAGAGATCTGTCTTTCAAGACCGTCCTCCCGGAAAGGGAGGACTGGGACCGGAATCAATCGACCCTGTTGAGAGCAGACCTCTGCTGGTACTCTGACGGCTCCAAAACCAATTTGGGAGTAGGAGCCGGCGCATATGGAGGCAGCACCGATGCTAGACTTTCAGCTAGCCTCGGCAAGTACGCAACCATACACCAGGCAGAAGTGTATGCCATCGAGATGTGTGCAAGGGAAAGTTTAAAAGACCTGTGCACAAACAAATCGATAAAGATATATGCAGATAGCCAAGCTGCAATAAAGGCTCTTGGTTCCTACCGGTGTAATTCAAAGACGGTATGGAGTTGTAAATCTGCCCTTAACGAATTGGGCAGCTGTAATGAGGTGTCGCTGGTCTGGATACCGGGTCACTCGGACCATGACGGCAATGTTGCGGCCGACGCGCTTCCCAAGAGTGGGGCCCAGAGTGACTTTGTTGGACCAGAACCGGTGCTGGGGATAACATCTTGCACAGCAAAACGCACCTTAAAGACCTGGACAGAAAGAATGACAATCCAATATTGGCAAAATCTTCCAGGATTAGCCCACTCTAAGGCCTTCATAAATGGCCTGTCTGAGTCAAGGGCTAAAAAGCTTCTAGAGTGAAACAGACAACAACTGAGAACTCTAGTCGGCCTGTATACAGGACACTGCCGCTTGCGGCACCACATGCACCGTATTGGGGTCGGTCAGGAGACCGAGTGCCGGCTGTGCATGGAGAATGAGGAAACAGCAGAGCATGTGCTGTGTTACTGTCCGGCAGCGGACAGGACTAGATACCCGCTCTTTGGCAAGGTAAAGCTTGCTCCAGAAGACCTGGATCAACTTTCGCCCACAAAGATTATCGACCTCTGCAGGAGGCTGGATTTGTTGGGCGAAATATAGACTTTAGGCGTGAGCCACAATAGACCTTAAGGTCGTGGTGGAGGGCCGATATGGCCCACTCACATACAAACCTAGCCTAACCCTTCTTCTGTGTGTTCTCTTGAAGGATATGGCTCACTCACATACAAACCTAGCCTAACCTAACCTAAGGGTATCATTTTACTGACTAATTCAAGTGCTTCTTCTGTGTGTTCTCTTGAAGGAGTGTTGAAAAATTCTATTGGAAGTATAGGAATAGGATACCTCCTTGTATTTTGTGGGAAACTCTTAACGGAAAATTAGAAACTTTATTGATTAATTTTCTTGGTGAATTTTCATAAAAAAGTTTGCACGACAGATAAATCACTAGTAAGTTTCTCTCCAACCACTTTTAATTGATGAATACCACGTCTCTCTTTAAACCCGTTTACCCATTCTTTGCTTGCAATAAATTTATTGTTAGTGTAAATACAAAAGCGCATCATTAATAAATTATTGTTTAATATAAAAAGAGTAGCAGTACCTACGCACCCCATTATTTTTTCCTTATTCTTTTTAATATCCTAAATTGTGGATGTACCAACACCATATTTATCTGCTAGCGTTTTACCACTGACACGACTATTCAATTTTTGCATTATATCCTGTTTTTTGGCAAGGGTTAATGTTTTATAGTTTTATGTGGCTTTTTCTGGTGCCATGTTGATTTAAACTAACTCGGGTTTTATCTTCTGCACTTAGTCGAAGATTCCCCGTACTATTCAGTTACGATGGCGAGAAATATGTAATGAGAAAACACATGACATGTGATCCGGATTAGCGCATTGGGGGTCGGTCCAGATTACAAGGTACATAATATAAAATTTACATTTTTTAATTTTGTCCGGACTACAAGGACATCCGGATTAGTGGAGGTTCAGATAAGCGGAGCTTTACTGTACATACGAAATATTTTATCTTTAGTACATTGTATAGCGTCTTCTAGGGGCAGCTCGTGCACCAACTTTGATCCAAATACCTGTCTTACAATTTTTTTCGAAAATAATTTGTATTTTTGTTCAAAAGACTAGTCCGACTAAGCTAACTAACAAATTGATTCTAGCGATATAAAAAGGGAAGATACATGCTTTAACCAAAATCTGTCAATTATACCATTAATTTTTGCAGTTTTTGCAGCTATATATATCTACATACATACATACATACATACATACATACATACATACACACATACACACATACACACAAACACACAAACACACAAACACACAAACACACACAAACACACACAAACACACACAAACACACACACACACACACACACACACACACACACACACACACACACACACACACACACACACACACACACACACACACACACACACACACACACACACACACACACACACACACACACACACACACACACACACACACACACACACACACACACACACACACACACACACACACACACACACACACACACACACACACACACACACACACACACACACACACACACACACACACACACACACACACACACACACACACACACACACACACACACACACACACACACACACACACACACACACACACACACACACACACACACACACACACACACACACACACACACACACACACACACACACACACACACACACACACACACACACACACACACACACACACACACACACACACACACACACACACACACACACACACACACACACACACACACACACACACACACACACACACACACACACACACACACACACACACACACACACACACACACACACACACACACACACACACACACACACACACACACACACACACACACACACACACACACACACACACACACACACACACACACACACACACACACACACACACACACACACACACACACACACACACACACACACACACACACACACACACACACACACACACACACACACACACACACACACACACACACACACACACACACACACACACACACACACACACACACACACACACACACACACACACACACACACACACACACACACACACACACACACACACACACACACACACACACACACACACACACACACACACACACACACACACACACACACACACACACACACACACACACACACACACACACACACACACACACACACACACACACACACACACACACACACACACACACACACACACACACACACACACACACACACACACACACACACACACACACACACACACACACACACACACACACACACACACACACACACACACACACACACACACACACACACACAGATATATATATATATATATATATATATATATAGGCGGTCACAAAAACTGAAAATTTGGTGCATGATGGACCTCAATACAGAGTTTACAGAGTGACTTCTATGAAACCTTTGTTTTGACACAACTTTTGAACAACTCTGTATATTATCTTAAGAATTGGTAGTTATATTACTGCCACCATATTAAAAACGCATTCAAAAAAATACTTTAATCCAGAAGCAGACTCAAGAAAAATAAACTATTTTATTGCTTCAAGAATAACGGCCTGTATATTGTAATTTGAAATAGAGGCGTGTATCACACCAAATATTGTGAATCACTTAATCCTCAGATCCTTCATTGGATTTACACTGCGACCGTTAGGCCGATAATCCTCTACGGGGCATTGGTCTGGTGGTGTGGTGTGAACTAAACTGGTACCAAGAAGCTGGCCAAACTCGAAAGGCTGGCAATTCTGGGTATCACCTGCGCTATGAGGACAACACCCTCAGACCCTCAGCCGTGCTAGAGGTCTTGCTGATGCTGCCACCGCTTCTGATCTGTATCAGAAGGGAGGCTATGGCGTCGCATCTTAGAATGCGAGACTTTGGAGACTGCTGCAGAGAGGGAGCAATAATAGGACATGCAACACTTGCCAAGGAGGTGGAAAAGAAAATTCCGATTTCCACCATCAAGGTACGGAATGCATAGGACAATATTAGGTTGACTAGGCCATATACCCTCAGAATCCCCAGTAGGGATCAGTCGAGGGAAAATGAGGTTGCATTCCAGCCCACAAGTCTGGTCTGTTTTACCGACGGATCGCAGCTGGAGGATCAGCAGTCCTCTGGGGCTGGAATATACATCAACAGCGTGGGCCAGAATTAGGTCAAAACTGGTTCAGGAGTGCGCTGAGCCCTTAAGGGACTAGCCACGACAAAGGAGGTGCAACTTGTGTGGGTTCAGGGCGTGGCGGGGAATGAGGTGGGGAATGATCCCGCAAGACTTAGTTCCCGGCGGCCGTTGTGTGGTCCGGAGCCTGCAATAGGCATAAGTACACAAAAAATTTTCTGATAAAACAAAATTTAAATCATATAATCCCTAAATTAAATTGAAAAAACAGTAAAAGCAAAAAGTTTTTGATTAACTTTTTATGGAATTTGAAACCTGTGGATGTAAACATAAACATAAGGGGAAAAATAATCATATTTTCATATCACAAGCTATAAGAAATAAGAAGGTTATTAAAGCCTATCACAAAATTTCCTTTGGCATTTGTGAAAACAATTTATCAATTAATAGCTTATATATTATAAAAGTTTAAACTATCAAACTAACTATTTCTTACCTTTTTTTTTTGTACCAAAGTTAATTTAAATATTATAATCTTTGTATTCTAAAATTTGCCAACAAAATGGCGTAATCTGATCGGTTATTAGAATTGAATAAAAACTGAAAAAAGGTGTTTTTTTTTAAACTGATCCCCTACAGATATTGAGTCTAACTTTAACCCAAGGCATAACCACGAACGTAGAAAATTGTAGTTTAATTATGGGATGCAGATGAAATCTCATATTAATTAATTAATTGTTGATAATTCGGTTTTCCATAAAGAAATTAACTTGGAATATGAAACATGCTATAGCCTCTATATATGTTCATGCTCGTTGTTCTGTCACTTTTAATAATGGTTTCCGCCAGAAGACCAGAGAGGGGGAAGAAGAATGAGAGAAGGGAGAGAAGCTTGCATCCCTCTGCCACTTGTTTTTGAGTCCTTGAAGAGGCAAGAGGTCTCGAGAAAGCGAATTGCTTTCAACCCCTTGAAGAGACACGAGGTCTCTAAATATCCATTTTGTTTGTAAGTCCTTTGGGAGACACGAGGTCCCTAGAGGTGTTGTGTGTGAATACAGAAAAACGAAGCTTATGTTCCTGCATTATTGGAGAATAAAGGTAGGTAACTTTGCTTATTGTCAGTGCCCTATTTGTTCTGTTTTTTTTTTGTTATTCATTATAAAATAAATACACGTGGTATTTACATTTGGTCCTTCGAGCCGGATTTTTATAGTTGTTTTGTTTTGTTATTAGTTGATACAGTCCATTTTTTGAAGTAATTTTACTTGTTTCCTTTAGTCTAGTAAATTTGTAATTGTTTATTGCCGTGTTGAGTCATTTAATTTCAAGGTGACGTTATTGCTTGTATATAACTAGGTACATACTCGAATTGCATATTGTTGAAATCACGTTTGCATATTGTTATAAATCGCGTTTAGGAATTTTTTTGCGTTGAACAATGGAGTTGATTCAGCTAAAAAATAAGCGCGAAAGCGTTTATAGACGAGTAGAAGCCATATTGCACGTGGCTCAACAGGTCAAAATAGACGCAGTAGTGGATTTAGATAGGTTGAATAGATTTGAGGTTCGTTTTGAGGCGTTGAATGAGTTGGTCAATCTATTTGATTCATTGCATTTGGACATCGTGTCGGTAGTTGATCGATCAGAGTTGGAGAGCGAGCATGAAATGCAGAACAAATTCGATGAACTGCAATACTCTATAAAAACTATCTATCGAGAACTGAGAGGTTATGCAAATAAAGCCGCTGAGAATCAAGCTCGATCCGTTTTTCACGGTAGTTCGAAATCGAGTCGAGCATCGAGTAAGTCGCGGTGTTCTGTCAAATCATCGAACGCTCGATCTCTCAGTGAAAAGGAAGTAACGAACGCAAACGCGATTATGTCAACTTCAAATTTAAACAGACATTTGAGGTTACCGAAAATCGAAATGCCAAAATTCGATGGAAATTGGAAAAACTGGCCAACCTTTTATGATCTGTTTAAAACAATGATTCATGAGAACGAATCATTGTCAGATATTGAAAAGTTCCAATATTTGAGTGCTTCGTTAGTGAAGGATGCAGCTGGCCTAATCAAGAATTTACCGCTAACGGGAAGCAATTATGGGATTGCATTCAAGTCTCTGGTCTCAAGGAATCACAATACCCGGGTTTTGTTGACCAATTATTGGCAGGGTATTGTACAGGCCCCCAAAGCAAATAGTGAATCTGCTTCTTCCCTACGAACGTTGTTGTCTGTATTCAGTGAAAATTTGGAAGCGTTGAAGCAGTTTGAACATGACATGTGGGATTTCACTAAATTCAACATGTTGCTGCAAAAGGTGGATATGAGTCTTAAGCAAAAATTTGAGCTTGAGTTTTGCGAATCGGACATTCCCAGTTTTAGTAGTTTATGTAGATTCTTGGAAAAGCAGTGTAAAGCAATGGAGACAACTGCCTTAACTTCCAATTATGTGACTAATAGAAGGCAGCATGTTTCAGCAACCACTGCTAGGCCCGCTTCGTCCTTTGTTACCAGCACAAAGCTTGTATGTGCTTATTGTAAGGAGGAGCACCCCATGCTCAAGTGTGATGGATTTCTATCTTTATCCTCTCATAAACGGTATACGTTCGCAAAAAAGAATAATCTTTGTTTTAACTGTTTATCAAACTCGCATGCCAGCAGGGAGTGCAAGTCATCAAGTTGTCGTGTATGTAATAAACACCATCATACATTATTGCACTTCCCAAAAGCACCGGCATCGGGAGATGAGAGTGACTCAAACAAGCCACCTGTGGAAGAGCCACAAGGTGCAGAGCAATTGCGTGTGTTGGCAAGTGTGGTAAAAAGGGAACAGTCCGTGTTACTGGCAACTATAATGCTATTAGTACGAGATAAAAATGGAAAGGTTAGGAGATGTCGAGCTCTCCTGGATTGTGCGAGTGAGGCTAATTTCATTTCGCAGCAGTGTGTTGAAAAATTGGGGCTCAACACCTCATCTCGTTCAGTGATGGTTCAAGGCTTGAACCAAATGAGCTCGCTTGCTAGCCAAGGCACTCTCAAATGTCGAGTAGAGTCCATTTATGAGCCAACAAAGTTAGAGTTGGACATGATTGTGATTCCGAACATTTGTTCCAAGATCCCTTCTGCTAAAATTGAGCAGTGCCACTGGCAACATATTCAGAACTTAGAGTTGGCAGATTCAGAGTTTGGTATACCAGGGGACATTGAAATTTTGTTGGGTACTGACGTTTATGCTCATGTGGTTAGACCTGGAATAAAGAGAGGGCCTCGAGGTGCACCAGTGGCCATCAATACTGTTTTTGGTTGGGTGCTTATGGGCAGTGTAGAACAGTCAAAGTCTCATTCTGTTGTGAATAGTTTATGCACGTTGGTCGACTTGGATCATACCTTGAAACAGTTTTGGAGCTTGGAACAGGTACCACAAGGTTTAGTTATGTCTCCGGAAGATAAAAAATGTGAGGAAATCTTCAAGAAGACTCAGCACCGAAATAGTGCTGGGAGATATATTTTAAATATGCCCTTTCGTGAGGGTACTCCGTGTTTGGGAGAATCTTTCAGTGTTGCATTGAGGCGGTTTTACTCCCTGGAAGCACGTCTTAGTAGGGATCCAGCGTTGCACAAGTCCTATTCGGAGTTTATCAGGGATTATTATGAGTCTGGCCATATGTCTCTGGTATCAGATGTAGCTGTGGAACCATCTGATGCATACTATATTCCCCATCATTGTGTGTTGCGTCCTCACAGCCTTTCGACCAAACTGCGGGTGGTATTTGATGCTAGTTCCAAAAGTACGAATGGTGTATCTCTGAACGATACGTTGTTAGTGGGAGCGAAGTTGCAGACAGATATTGCCACTGTGTTGTTGAAATTTCGCTCAAACAAAATTGCATTTACTGCTGACATTCGGCAAATGTATCGACAAATTTTGGTTGTAGATAATCATAGGGATTATCAAAGAATTCTCTGGAGGTTCTCAAAGGGGGAATCTGTACAGAAATATCGCCTTAATACTGTCACATATGGGGTCTCCTCAAGCCCACACATGGCAATCCGAACAATGATGCAGCTTTGTGATGATGAGGAATCATCTTTTCCATTGGCAGCAAAGCTAGTTCGGTCCGATCTCTATGTGGATGATGTAGTCAGTGGAGTCGACTCATTGTCAGAGGCTTTTGAGTTGCAACGGCAATTGATTGGGTTGTTTGCTAAGGGGGGTTTTGAATTGAAGAAGTGGGCCAGCAATAATTCGAAACTGTTGTCCACAGTATCAGCTGATAGTCAGCAACCTCGATCGTTAGATTTAAATGATCCATCAGTGTTGAAAATTTTAGGATTGCAGTGGTGTCCCATAGGTGATACATTCTCTTTTAATGTTGAACCTATTGATCGTCCGTGCACAAAACGAAATCTTCTTTCGGAATTGGCAAGAATTTATGACCCCCTGGGTTTTTTGTCTCCTGTTACCCTGTTGGCAAAATATCTTATGCAGTGCTTGTGGGAGCAAAAAGTGGGATGGGATGATAAGCCCTCAAAGGATATTGTTGGTCAGTGGTCTCAGTATAAATCACAACTCAGTGCGCTAGCAGGTTTATCAATTCCCAGAGGTGTAAAACACGATAATATCATCAGTACAGAACTCCATGGGTTCTGTGATGCATCGGAGCGAGGGTATGCTGCAGTTGTTTACTTAAGACAAGTATCAGAGGAGGGTCAAGTTTGGATCAATTTTCTGTGTGCCAAGTCCAAGGTATCACCTTTAAAAAGAATATCGATTCCACGTCTCGAATTGTGTGGGTGTTTATTGTTGGCAAAGCTTCTGGAATTTGTGTGTCGGGTGTATGAAGGTCGTTTTGAGTTTAACTCTATGTATGCTTGGTCAGACTCTATGGTGGCACTTGCCTGGATAAAATCATCTTCCAATAGGTGGAAGACCTTTATTGGGAATCGAGTAGCAAGCATACAAGAGAAGATTCCTCCAGAGTCATGGCATCACGTAAGTGGACAAGAAAACCCAGCTGATTGTGCATCGAGAGGCATGTTACCTTCTGGGTTTTGTGAGCATCCACTATGGTGGGCGGGACCCGCCTGGCTAAAATTGGCAAGAGAAAATTGGCCCAAGTCGTTGCGTTTTGAGCCGCCAGAAGAGTGCCTGGCGGAGCAACGAACTCTCCCCGTACTAGTTACTTTGGCAAATGAGGAGTGGCTCAGTAAACTTTTGAATCGCTTTTCGCATCTACGGAAAATTCAGGGTGTTGTTGTATATTGTCAGCGGTTTGTGCGAAATTGTAGGGTGTCTCCATCTGACCGAACTACTGCATCTCTGACAGCCACCGAATTACAGGAGGCGCTTCATATGCTTATCAAATGTGCTCAAGGTGAAGTATTTCAAAGGGAAATAGCATCCTTGGTTAAAGGTGAGAGGTGTGCGAGGGCAATAAATAAGTTAGCCCCCTTTCTGGATACAGAGGGTATCCTCAGGGTGGGCGGTCGCCTTCGTCAAGCTGATGTTCCAGTTGAAGTGAAACACCCTATATTGTTGCCCCGCTCACATCGTCTCACCGAGTTAATCATTGCACACACACACCATGTCAATCTTCATCCTGGTCCTCGCACATTGCTTCATTTGCTTTCGCAACAGTTTTGGATTTTGTCCCCTCGGAGAGCTATTCATCATGTTTTGTCAAGGTGCTATCGTTGCTTTCGAGTGAATCCTACTCCCATGGCACCGATGATGTCTGATTTGCCAGTTGCCAGGGTTTCTCAGTTGAAGCCGTTTTCACACAGCGGAGTTGATTTTGCAGGTCCAGTTTTTGTGACACAGGGCAGATATCGAGGTGTCCGAAAGGTGAAAGCATATATTTGTTTGTTTGTGTGCATGGCAACGAAGGCCCTCCATTTGGAAGTAGTGTCTGATCTTTCAGCTGAAGCCTTCTTGGCAGCTCTTCGGAGGTTTGTGGCTCGCAGAGGAAGATGTGACAATTTGTATAGCGATAGAGGTACCAACTTCGTCGGCTCAAATAAGCAGCTCTTAAACTATGCAAAGGGGGCAGCAGATGCTTGTACCATTAAGTGGCATTTCAACCCCCCATCAGCTCCGCATTTTGGAGGTCTGTGGGAGGCAGGAGTGCGCTCAGTCAAGACTCATTTGCGAAGGGTGATCGGTTTGCAGATTCTGACCTTTGAGGAAATGTCCACGTTGCTTGCTCAAGTGGAATCAGTTTTGAATTCTCGACCATTGTGTAGTGCGAGTACTGATCCAAATGATCTGTTAGCCCTATCCCCAGGACATTTTCTTACAATGGAACCGTTAGGTGCTCCTCCTGATGCTGATTTGACTTTGTTAAGTATGAATCGCTTGTCACGCTGGCAGCTGGTGCAAAGGATCCACCAGGACTTTTGGCGCCGCTGGAAGAACGCATACCTGCATACACTGCAGCAGCGTGGTAAGTGGGATACTGTGCAAACATCCCCCCCGATCGGAGCTTTAGTTGTGATTAAAGATGAGACTTCGTCACCTCTTGTTTGGAAGCTCGGACGCATTATGCAACTATACCCAGGCCGTGATGGTATAGCTCGGGTAGCTCAAGTTCGCACTAGTAGTGGCACCTTTGATAGGCCTCTGACGAAGTTATGTCTGTTGCCATCGCAGTAATACGTCTGCCTTGAAATTTTTTGTACAGTTAATTATAAATCCAATAGCTTCAGTTTTTTGTTTTTTGTGCTTATTGTAAATTTTTGTTTTGTTTGTTTATTTGAGAAACAATATAATTGTGAAAATAAATCCTTATTTTGGTGGGCGGAATGTTCATGCTCGTTGTTCTGTCACTTTTAATAATGGTTTCCGCCAGAAGACCAGAGAGGGGGAAGAAGAATGAGAGAAGGGAGAGAAGCTTGCATCCCTCTGCCACTTGTTTTTGAGTCCTTGAAGAGGCAAGAGGTCTCGAGAAAGCGAATTGCTTTCAACCCCTTGAAGAGACACGAGGTCTCTAAATATCCATTTTGTTTGTAAGTCCTTTGGGAGACACGAGGTCCCTAGAGGTGTTGTGTGTGAATACAGAAAAACGAAGCTTATGTTCCTGCATTATTGGAGAATAAAGGTAGGTAACTTTGCTTATTGTCAGTGCCCTATTTGTTCTGTTTTTTTTTGTTATTCATTATAAAATAAATACACGTGGTATTTACAATATATGTTACTTACTTACCAAATTTACCTTCTTTTTTTTTATAATACTTTAGTAGAAAATGAATCATTAAAAATTGTTTATGAAAATGCACCACCATAACGCACTTGCCATGTCCGAACTCTTACTACTCAATATATGGTTTGTTCGTTTATTGATTAATTGCTTGAAGAGTGGGTCGTTTTCGGATTTATTTTGTTAAATTAAAAAATATTAAGACTATTATATCACAAACTCTATAAACTTAAACTACTGCCAAAACATCAGACAGGGTCTATTTGAAACAGATTCTCTGCAAATATTTTAGTAAAATGAAGGACAATGGCAGTTGAAGCAGAAATTTAAGGCTTTGTAAAACATACTTTATACCAGATTTCTTCTACATAAGCGGCACTCATTTCAGAATTGCTGTTTAAAATCGACATTTTTCACATTTCAAATCGTGACTTTGGGGGTAAAATTTTAAAATAATTTTTTTCGGTACTTCTTAAGCTTTTTGTGGCTAGAAAACTTAATCATTGTCTGTAATTTCAATAGGTTTTATTAACCAAACAAAATTTAATTCATTCAATGAACAAGAAACCAACATCACTTGAAATGGGTTCCTTTCAAATATACAGCGTTTCTTTACTTTTACTTCACCGATATATGAAACAAGGTACACGAGGGTAGGTCAATAAGTCCGTGACTTTTTGAATTTTCCGCCTCTTCACAGGAGGAGCAACACTGCTCCTGTGAACAAGCATCTGTCAGTTGACTCCTGTCAAATTTTGAACTAACTGCGTCATTTCGTTTGTGTTAGATAGCCATTGAAAGCAGACAACCTCTTGGAGTTATAACGAAAATGGAAAAAAGTGAATTTCGTGTGCTCATTAAATATTATTTTTTCGGGGAAAAAACATCACTAAAACTAAGGCTAAGCTTGATAAATACCATGGGGACTCTGCATCATCAAATTTTATGGTAAAAAAGTGGTTTACTGAATTTCGTTGCGGCTGTGCAAGCACAAATGACGCCGAACGTTCTGGACACCCAGTTGAGGTCACTACACCCTAAAGAATTGAAAAAACTCACGATATGGTGTTGGCCGATCGGAGATTGAAAGCGCGGGAGATTGTGGAAGCCATAAGCATATCACATGGCTCAGTGGTTTCAATTTTGCATGATCACTTGGGTATGAGAAAGCTATCCGCAAGATGGGTGCCACGTTTGCTCACAATCGACCACAAACGCAATCGCGTGACAACTTCGAAGGAGCGTTTGGCGTTGTTCAACCGCAATAGGGAAGAGTTTTTGCGGCGTTCTGTAACCATGGACGAAACATGGATTCACCACAGCACACCAAAGACCAAGCAGCAGTGGGTTTCTCCATGCGAATCGGCGCCGAAGAAGGCCAAGGTGGGTTTGTCAGCCAATAAAGTCATGGCGACCGTTTTTTTTTTAGGATGCACGCGGTATAATCCACATTGATTACCTTCAAAAGGGAAGAATGGCGAATATTATACCAACTTATTGGGCTGATTCAATGACAATTTGAAGAAAAAACGACCGCATTTGGCCAAGAAGAAAGTTCTTTTCCACCAACACAATGCAAGGGTGCACACATGTGTAGTCTCCATGGCAAAATTGCATAAATTGGGCTACGAGTTGCTCCCTCATCCGCCCTATTCTCCGGATTTAGCCCCAAGTGACTATTTCTTCTTTCCAAACTTAAATAAATGGCTCAGTGTAAAGAGATTAGACTCCAATGATTAAAGCATCTCACAAACAAATACCTATTTTGAGGACCTTGACTAATCTTATTTTTTTGAAGGGATAAAAAAATTGGAGAAACATTGGACGAAGTGTATAGAGACCAAAGCAGACTATGTTGAGAAATAAAATGATTTTTTGTCAAAAAACCTGTTTCATTAAAAAAGTCACGGATTATTGACCCGCCCCGTATACTTTGGAGAACCCAGCCCTCGTAAATGATTTTCTAGTTCATTATAAATTTGATGTTATTTGCAAATGACTAGTCAATTTTCTCAATTAGTACAATATACCTGCAGAGGTCTGAAAATATGTATGGGCTCTTGCTATATGAATGGGACCATCTGGGTATTTATGTGTTAGAAGTTGCTTGTCTAATAAATATTTATCTCGAAGAACTTTCGAGGTTTTTGTTATCTTAACAACTGTAATAGCCACTAACCTGAGGAACAATATTAATTTTAAAAAAAGAGTATTCAACAAGCTCGATTGATTAATATGATGTCGGGCTAATACTTATAGGAGGTGTGTTTTTAAAGTAGTACTGTTTTGAATGTCCGCCACCGTGAGCGGTGCTCTTCCTTTCCACACTTGTGTGCTGTGTACCTAGATCTGTTGACAAATCACAGCCGCTGTTACTGAAAGATTCGACCGTGTTTACCTTTGTTTGCCACTATTTAAAATGCCCCCGCTGATCAAGAATCCCGGCGACTGTGAAATACGCGCTGTGATTAATTTTCTTAAAGGCATTAAACCAGCAGACATTCATCGTCAGGTCAGTGAAGAGTATGGCGAAAACATTTGAGTGATAAAATGGTACGAAAATGGGTTAGATCTTTCAAAGATGGCCACACGAGTGTTCATGATGGGGGACGAAGTGGGTGACCTTCTGTGATTACTGAAGATTTGGTGCAGAAAGTTGGAAGAAAAAGTGAAAGCAAACAGACGTTTTACGATGCCGTCGTAGTGTTCTCTACGAAGTTGTGACCAAACGCTTAAATTATCGATAGTTGTGCCATGTTGGGTACCGAAAATGTTTATTGAAATGCACAAAACCAAACATGTCGCCAGTGCATTGACTTTCCTTGAGCGGTACAGTGAGGAGGGTGATGAAATTGTCATACGCGACGAAACATGGGTGGCTTACGTTACACCGGAATCGAAGCAGCAATCCATGGAATCAACATCACCCAAGAAAGTGAAGTTCAACCAAACAATTTCAGTCTGGAAAATCATGTGTACTGTGTTTTGGGCCAGAAAGGGGATGTTTCTTGTGTATTTGTTGCCTCGTGGTGACACAATCAATTCTACGACGTATTGTGAGACCTTAAAAAAACCGTGCCTTGGAATCCAAAACAAAGGATGAGACATGTTGAGTAAAGGGGATAGTTTTGCTTCATTACAATGCCCGTCTATACGCAGCTTCTCAAACCAAGATCTTATCGCATCTTTTCACTGGGGAAAAACTTGATCACCCTCCATACAGTCCCGCACCCAGTAACTACCACTTGGTCCTGCATTCGAAGAAGAATCTAGGTGGTCAGCACCATGACGATGATGATAAGGTTAAAACGACTGTGTTGCAGTGGTTGTCAGGCAGCAGGCTTCTATGAGGAGGGGATTCAAAAGCTTATTGTACGAAAGACAAATGCCTCAATATTAGTGGAAATTATGTGGAAGTGTAAATTAACCCTTTCACTGTGCATTTAGCCTGAGCAGCTGCCTGCCATGTGGGTGTAATTTTCAAGTGGTGCGTATATATACAACTGCAGCAGTCTTATATTGCAATATCGTTATTATTGAGATAAAATGAAGACACAAAATGGAGTATTATTGTGTTAAATACAATTTTTTCGCATGTATAAGTAATGATACGGCTAGAACGAACTCCAAATATTTTTCAAAGCAAATAGTATATATATATATATATATATATATATATATATATATATATATATATATATATATATATATATATACTATTTGCTATGAAAAATATTTGGAGCAGTTATATATATGTATAAGTATTTGTATATGTATATATATATATATATATATATATATATATATATATATATATATATATATATATATATATATATATATATATGCCTGGAGCAGCGAAAAGGTTGGGGGACAGGCTTTCATGTAAAAATCAAATTATTAAGAAAAGTGTACATGTCTTTTTTTTTCTAAACCGTACTTACTTTAAAAACACGCCTCATAAATCTTTTGAATTTAAATATTAAAATACTTATTTATTCAGCCCAGTTCAAAATGTATTAATGTAAATTAAAGTTGAAAGCATCCAACACATCAAAGGAAATATAAAAAATTGTACACTTTACCCTTATAAAAAAAAATTACAGCTGTTTGCTGAACAACCAACCTCAGCAACATAACACACCAAAGTACAATGTTTCATTTTAATTTTGTACCTGAAAAAATTCTTAAGAGACAAGCTAATAGTCCACACATAAATAAAATCATTCAAATAAAACTAACAACTAATGCTCACCTGATCTCTCTAAGCCACTAGCAGAAGTTGCACGTTTTTTGCTCCCACTGTCAAGATCACGTTCAAATTGTCTCCTAGTTAATGAAGTTGTCATCGTGCTAATATTTTGTGTTGAAGTTGCCCTTCTGGTTCCCCAAAATGTTGCTTGATGTTCACTAGGTCCCAGCATACGTGGAGTGGATGATCCAAATGCAAACACAGCATTACTTCGTTCGTTCCGTTTTTTTGCATCGATTCTAGCTTCCCTTTCTTGGTTCCTTTTAAAAATGAACTCTAGTCGATCTCTTTCGGCCTCGTTTATAGCTCGTTTTCTTTCTTCTACCTGTTGTCTCCTCAGGTCTTCTTTTATCCTTAAGTCTTCCAAGCGTTTCTTACGACCATGTTCTATTTCTTCTTTAAGTTTTTGAGAAGCAATTTCTTGTGCTTTAAGTTCCTCTAGTTTTCTCTGTCTATCTTCATTTTGCTTTTCTTTTAGCTGCTTCAGTCGTAACTCTTTGTCAACTAAAACAAAAATAAAAAATATATATTTTTTTAGTATATCTAACAGTAATAACATTTTATTTATTTATTTGCTCGTATTTACAACCTATACCAAATCACATTAAATCTGTATAAATTAAAGTCAGTGTGACTTGTACATGTCCCGCACAGATTAAAATTAAGATACCAAATTTAAATCTTGTTGGCCAGACCTAGGTTCAATTTTAACAATAAAAATTATTGCATAACATGAACAGCACCCCAAAAATACGACACTTCAACCATTAAGGCACCACACACACACACACACACACACACACACACACACACACACACACCAACGCGCGCGCGCGCGCACACAGTAAAATTTCGAAAATTCGCATCTGCAGAAATCCGGATTCCTCAGTAATCCAGACTGAGTTATCTTTCCATTATGGATCTTATCATTCGTATTTTGCGTTCTTCATCAATCCCGATCGCCAAAATTTAATTTTAGTTACCACTTTGTTTAACGTGTATGTTATAATTCGGACACGGGAAGGGTCTGTACATTGTAATTTGGATTCAGCGCCTCCTTGAACTCCCATCCTTCAAAATCTGGACAGTTAATGTCACCATGAGTCGATTATTTATTATTATATAACCAACTATTTTGTGACAATTGACAAGTGATCAAACATTTTATTTCTTATAACCCCTACTGTACGTACTGACAAAATTTGTTTGTTAAGTTAACGTCCAGAATTTTTTTTTTCAAATTGAAAAAATGGTATGCAAACATATATCATTACATATAACATATTGAAAAGCATGTTCAAATATATACATACATACGTATATATGTTGTATGTAAATTATTTTTTTAGGCTGTGCTAATTCGGATCGCCATGTGAATCAATTAGTCCAGATTATCGAAAACCTACTGTATGTATGTATGTATACATAATTTTAGGGTTTTCCATATGAATATTCGTAGTCTGCACAAAAATTATGATGAATTAAAAATTCTTTTTACAGAGTTAGAATGCGAGTTTCAGTGCGTGGTTTTGACAGAGACATGGCAACTTAAAGATCCTAATTTGTATTCATTGATGGGCTATGAATTACTTTATAGCGGTGGTGATATGAACCAGAATGATGGAGTCGTAGTATATGTAAAGAAGGACATTGCTCATAGGCATCGGGTAGTAAGACTGGCAGAGATAACTGCTGTGGAGGTGACCCTTGGGTTCGGTGGCAATGATTTTTCAATACTCGCTATCTACCGACCTCCTTCTGCGGATATTAAGAGTTTTAGTATGGCGATTTTGCAGTATCTGAAGCGTCGGCCTAAGTCACAACAGATCAATTTGGTTGTGGGTGACATCAACATAGATCTTTTTGGTAATAGCTGTGATATGCACGAGTATCTGAATATTCTATCATCTGAGGGTTATGACTCCCTTATCAACAAGTACACACGAGTATATAAAGATTCTGGCAGTTGTTTAGATCACATATTTGCCAGGGTTGTAGGTGGCTGCTGCAGTTTGTACCCAATTATAATGGAGTCGTGTGTAACGGATCATTATGCTACCGTGCTACAGGTATCATTTCCTGCGGCACAGAAACATGGCGAAACTCAAAAAAGTTCATATAGACACCGCACCAATATGAAAAAACTAAAGGACTTGCTTATCAACAAAGACTGGTCTTGTATCTATGTTGCAGATGATGTTGAGATTGCTGCTGAGACTTTTGTATCAGATTTGCGAACTATGATTGGACACTGCATGGAGAGGTACAGGTGCCGGACATGGGGGAAGAAAGACTGGATTACCAGGGGCATTGTTATATCGGTGAATCAAAAAAACCGAATGTTTAGGAGGCTCAGGATGCAACCAGATAATCAGGAACTTGCTCAGCAATATAAAGATTATCGAAACAGACTAAATGGTATAATAAGAACGGCCAAGAAGGAACATTACGGTAGGATCATTGACGGATGCAAAAATACTTCTAGAGGTTTGTGGAATATAGTGAATGATATTGGCGGAAAGACAGCAGCGAAGGCAGGAATCACTAAGCTTCGAGATGAGCATGGATCTATCCTAGAGACTGATCTTGAGATTGCGAATCAATTTAATAAATCTTTTTCAAGTGTGGGGAATGATTTGGCAAGCAGGATATGTGTCTCCAATAAGTTGGTGTCGTCTGCGCGGGTGAGTCAGTCTTTGGTGATATTGCGAACAGAAGAGGATGAGATTAAATCAATTGTGAAGACACTGAAGGACCACAAGGCACCCGGGTACGACGGAATAAGGGCAGAGACACTGAAAGGAATAATGGATGAGATTGTCACTCCTCTGACTTTTATTATAAATCGGTGTATAGACGAGGGCATATTCCCTAGGGCTTTTAAAATGGGTGTTATCAAACCTTTATTTAAGAAAGGAGGTGTGCTGGATACCGCTAACTATAGACCGATATCACTGATTTCCAGTATTGCTAAAGTCTTTGAGTGTCTCCTGAAAAAACGCTTCGATGGTTATCTCGATAAATATGGATTAATATCTGAGAGGCAGTATGGCTTCAGGACAAAGACATCTACGCAGGATGCCATAATTGAACTGACGAGTAATATATATCACAGTCTGGATAACACCAGACCTTCATTGTGTGTCTTGGTGGATCTAAAAAAGGCATTCGATACGGTTGATCACACAAGATTGCTTGAAATACTGGAGAAAATTGGGTTTAGGGGAAGACAACAACAGCTCTTACAAAGCTATTTGTCTGACAGATATCAGGTGATGTGTGTGAATGGTGTTCTGAGTGATGTGGTAAAAATGAACTGTGGTGTTCCGCAAGGAACCATTCTAGGACCCTTATTATTTAATATTTATATAAACGACCTTTTTTATGTTAGATCGTTAGGAAAGATAGTTGGATACGCGGATGATGCTGCTATATTTTATAACGCAGAATCATAGGATATACTCAAATCTACAGTTGAATCGGATTTTCGAAAAATCCTGGAATGGTTTCAAAACCGATTGTTGACTGTAAATGCGGCGAAGACAGTGTGTATACCATTTTCATGCTACGAAAGGAACTTGCCAACTTTTACCACCTTGGAAATATGTGATGGCATGAAGATAAAAAGTGTGAAGCATGCGGTGTATTTGGGTGTTACTATAGATTCACACATGAAATGGGAGCACCACATTTTAAATGTAACTAAAAAGATTCGCTCTGTGATGGTAAAATTTGCAGTATTGAAAGAGATGCTACACATCAAACACCTGCGGACTCTATATTATTCTTTAGTGGAGAGTCATTTACGATATGCTATAATAGCTTAGGGTGGTGCTGCAAGGTGTCATATATCTCAATTACAGATTGCTCAAAATTGTCTCATCAAGGTGATTTATGGTAAAGAACGCACATATGCTACGGATGTTTTATACGCTGAGACAAAACTGCTGGGTATTAGGCAGCTTTTCTACTTTAATGCTGCTGTATACCAGCATATTCATCGATGTGAATTGAAGGAGTTGAGTCACAACTATAATACGAGACACTGCGCACACGCATCTAAAACAGAAAGAGCTAGGAAGACAATTGTACAGCGTTCCTATGCTTACCTTTGCGTAAGAATATATAATTCTATACCAGCCCAAATTCGCCAGCAGCATGGACTTCGAGGTTTTAAAGTCAGTTTAAAAAAGTGGATAGTTGGACTAGATCGTGAAGTAATCCACAGGGTCGTGGAGGTTAATATGCTGGTGTAGTGGTCTTTCCTTTGTATTTTGTTGTTTCTTGTGCCTGGCGTCTGACCTGTGGGGCCCGCGCATGTGTGTGTGTGTGTGTGTGTGTGTGTGTGTGTGTGTGTGTGTGTGTGTGTGTGTGTGTGTGTGTGTGTGTGTGTGTGTGTGTGTAGGTTACCCATAGTGTGGCTTAAGACATTTGGTAAAAGAGATTTTATCTATAGTCAAAAAGCATAGTTATGTTTTTTTATATTTTCCGCGAATCGCTGGAGTTCGTCTGCAGTTTTGGTTTTTGTTTGTATTTCTTTACAGTGTCAGAGTGTGCACTGGCTTATCTTTAGAGAGAATGATGTCACAAGTATCACCAACAAGTCTTCAACTTAGGTGACTTTTAACGTTATTGAACAACCAGGCTCTTGATTAGCCTTGTAAGTTATTTTGTGAGAAATGTATATTTGTTCAATTTTGTTCAATCAGGCTCTTGATTAATCTTGTAAGTTGTTTTGTAAAAAGAGGTATATTGTTCAAAAAATTATTATTATTATTATTATATATGGCATATATTACAGAGTTAGATGTCGCCTGACTGATAACCACAGGGAGTTGTTAGGGTACCATTAGGGGAGGGAGTATTTTTTTCTAAATATTTAAGAGACCATATTATTTATAAATTTAATTAATTTTAATACCTTTACAAAAAAAGTTAATAATTTCTCCAAAAACATCCCTATCCAATAACAAAGGGTTGACGAAGGGTGGTAAAGATTAATTGTGTCATTGTTTGAAAGTACTTGAGTTACTTATTAGACATGTCATATTTTGTTGCTTTATGAAAAAATACTTCCTCCCCCATTTTGAACGCCCCGACACTAACAAGAATACCCAGATGACATTAAAACAACCGGAATCAGGATACACTAATGGTATCCCAACAACTTCCTAGGGTTATCAGTGAGGCTCTGGGTATTCTTGTTAGAGTTGAGGCGTTGAAAGCGGGGGGGGGGGGAATCTTTTGTTCTAAATATTTCAGGGACCAATTAACATAAAGCAACAAAACATGACATGTTGATTAAGTGACTCAAGTACTTTCAAATAATGACAGAAATAATCTTCACCCCTCTGTATTGGATGGGGGTAGTTTTGAAATTTATTATTTTTTTCCCTATAAAGCTATTAAAATTAAATTAGATTTATGAATCTAATCTAATTTCATTTGGCATGCCGTTCTCATTTGGAGCTCAAATTGTTACCAAGATATCATCAAAATAATGTCACAAAGAACATAATTTTACAGTTACAAAAATACAAATATGTATCTATACATAAAGTAACGAACTAAAAACTATTGTAACAGTTGCTCAAAATGATCACTGTAACTTGCATACACTTGCATACATTTCGTACATCTATGTATTGTTTCGCGATGCATAGATTTAAGCACTTCTGGTTTGTTTTCAAGCACTCAAATGCACCTGTTGCAACTCAGGAATGATTTCAGGAGGATCTCAGTTTTTATAAAGATCTTGCTGTATGATTCCCCAAATTGTGAAATCTAAAACAGTCAAGTCTGGTGCTTTTGGTGGCCATCGAATGGGACAATTTCTGCCTAGCCATTTCCCGGGAAATCTGACATGTCACCGTGCAACTACTTCATGGGCACTATGGGCTGAAGCTCCATCATGTACCTAATACATACTGTGCTGCAGTGTCAACAGTAATTCTGAAATAACCTTGTCAAGTTGTTTTTCTAACAATCGATGGTGGGTTTGTTCAGTCAAGTTTTCTTCGTACAGATAAAATAACTAGTCATTGATGATAGCGCAATACACATTTGTAGAAAACTGGCGTTAAAAATTTCGCCACGATACCATATGGGGGTTTAATCTGCAGATAAATGATGGTTATGCTGACTAAATGGACTTTCTCTACCAAAGTTACGTTCGTCTGCTCATAATATTTTAAATGAAAATCGTCTCTTCCTATTGTATTAAGAAACAGTTACAATCATTCATTTTAGTATGTTATCACCATCATGAAGATTTTGCACCTGCATAAAGTGATAAACGTGAAGTCCTTCTTGACAAAGCACAGTATAACCAGACACATGTCCTTTTTTTCTCTCCCTCAGGGCTCGTTCGCGGCCTCGCCGCCCCGATAGCACTGCAACCTTTGGTTTATTGTGCATGCCCTTAGTCTTTTTACTCCACCCACTCCAAAATCACTGTGCCTTGAACTAGTCTGCACAGCGATTGGTAGGGTGAAGTTTTATAATGCTCTGTCTCCGGTCTAGACTGACCATAGATCAGTTGTCTTCTGCGGACCAGAGCTTTACACTCGCACAAGATATGCTGGGCTGATTCCGCCCCCTGGCTGCAGAGTCTGCATGTGAGGTCCCCCTTGAACCGCCCCATTTTATGCAGGTGTTTCTTGATGGCCATGTGTCCCGTCAAGAGACATGTTATGTTTCTGAGCTGTCCTCTGCTAAGATTTAGCAGCTCCACAGCTCTCTTTGTAGTACACCTTGTGTTGGTTTCTGACCCAGGAGTTAATGGCTCCCCTGGCAGTGCTTTTTGTCAAGCCCAGAGCCGGTTCTGGTCCCATAAATAGTTCTGCTGACCCTCTTTTAGTGAGACTTGTCAGCTTCTTCATTGCCTTTAACCCCGAGTGACCCGGGACCCAGATGAGGGTGAACTTATTCTGCCAGCCAGGTCGCTCGTCTCGGCACTCACTCACCAGCCAGGAATTTACCCGTGGGCCACTTAGGGCTGTCCGGCTGTATGTGGCTATGAGGATCCGCTTGTTGGTGTAGCCCCTCCTCTTGTTCTCCCGCACACAGTGCAGGATGGTGTACATTTCGGCCTGAAAGACCGTTGCATGGACTCCGATGGAAATACTATGACACCCTCAGTTCTTCCGAATAAACACCTGCCCCAATCCCACGCTCCCCGCCGGATCCGTCCGTGAACCAGACGAGCGCGTTCCGTGGTGTGCCCGGCGTCTCCTTCCGCCATGCCTCCCGGTCGGGGATTTCCACTGTAAAGTTGTTTTCCCTGCAGATTCGCGGTCTTGCGAAGTCTGACGTCATTTCAAGCATGAGCTCCTTCACGATCTTCTGAATTTTGCAGTGGCCCCTGAAGCCTGGGTTGGTCTTCAGTCTACCATTGCAGGCTACTCTGTATAGTCCTAGCCTGGCCTCCCCCATAATAACAAAGTGTGTGGGGGGTCCAGATCCAGCAACACCTCCATGGCAGCTGTTGAGGTTGAAGACATGCCTAGGCAAGCCATCCTTTGGATCATGCCTAGTTTTTGTTTGGCACTGGATTGTGTACAGCCAGTGGGTCATACTAGGTCTTAGTCCCCACGTTTTTCCATATAGCCGCCTAGTGACATCTAAGGTCATGACTGCCTTACGCAGTGTTTTTTCAACGTGACCATTCCAGGTTAGCTTACAGTCCAATACGACCCCAATATATTTTACCACCCTGGCCACTGGAATATTCCTACTGTATAGAGTGAGAGTTCTGTGGCTGTCCCACTTCCCCCTTCTCGTAAACGGTATGACGGTTGCTTTTTGGGGGCTCACCCCGAGCCCTTTACCAACCGTCCACCCTTTCACCACTTTCAGTGCTGTCTGCATGCGCTCCCACACTGACTGTGTAACCTTTCCTCGGACTATGATGACAATGTCGTTCGCATAGCCCTGTACCTCATACCCCCTCCCGAGAGCCACCCCAGCTGGCCGTCCACGACTAGACACCAGAGCAAGGGAGACAGAACGCTCCCCTGCGGACACCCCGCCGCGACCCCCGTCATCAGAGTCCGTCCCGCGAGTGAGGTGAACACCACCCTGTCCCTGAGCATGGAACCAATCCACCTGCAGCAGGTCTCCTCTATTCCACGCTCGCCGACAGCTGCCAGAACCGATCCGAATGAGGTGTTGCTGAAGGCCCCCTCTATATCTAGGAAGGGCTCCAGCACCACATCCATGTTCTCCAGTTTCAGCACCAGTTGGTGCAGTGCTGTTTCTGCTCTGTATGCATATTGCCCGCAGTGTAGGGAATATGCTTCCAGTAGACCGCCCCTAATGTGCGGGTCGAGCAGTTTTTCCACTGTTTTTGGCAAGAAGGACATGAGACTTAATGGCCTCAGGGACTTTGCCTGGCCTGTTGGACACACAGGTTTAGGAATGAATACAACCCTGGCCAGTCTCCATGCCCTCGGAATGTACCCCAGAGCCAGGCTGGGCCTCATAATGAGGGTAAGCACCGGTGCCAGTATATATATCCCCTGCTGGAGCATGATAGGCATTATTCCATCAAATCCCGGGGATTTGTATGGCTTAAAGCTGTTAATGACCCATCTGATTTTGCTCCAAGTAACCACCTATTTAGCGACTGTCCAGTCTACTCTAGATGCCCGCCTATAAGGCGCCTCTATTTCTGAGTGTTCCCAGTCCGGGGGTGATTGGTCTATTATGTTACAGCCGGGGAAGTGCGCCTGGAGTAAAATTTTCATAGTTTCCTCCCCCGAACTTGTAAAGCCTCCCGTGGATGTTCTAAGGGAGCCTATGTTGGTCTAAGTGCCCTTGGACAGGATATTGTGTAGTTGAGCGCTCTCGGACGTGTTCTCCACTTCCTCGCAGTGCCTCCTCCACGACTTCTTTTTGTCGTCCCACAGTCTTTTGTAATAGGTCGTTAAGGACTGTCTATATTCATCTCATTCTCCCGACCTTTTGGCCGGTTAAACAGCTTATGAACCTGAGCCCTCCATTGTCTGAGGTCCTCGTTCCACCACGGGACGTTCTTGGTGGACGCTCTCATTTTCAGGGGGCAGTTGAAGTTATAGGCCGAGGTGATTGCGTCTCGCAATTGGGCTGCCGCAATCTCAAGGTCTATTGAATTGTCTATGGTACTCTTAACCGCCCGCAGTTCCACTGCTAGGTCTGCCCTGTAGGCTTCCCAGTCCGCCTTGCGGGGGTCCCGGTACCATACCGTTTATCTTTTGACTTTGGCGATTTCAAAGCGAATGTATCTGTGGTCTGAGCTACTCACTTCCCCAGACACACCCCAGTTCTTAACAAATTCACCCAGAAACTGGGTGGAAACTGTTAGATCTAAAACTTCCTCATGCCGTGTTGTGACGAAGGTCGGTTTATTACCTCTATTCAATATGTCTAAATTAAATTTCATAAAGAATTGTAGAAGTGCCTCACCCCTAGAGTTTGTGTCCGAGCTTCCCCACAACTCATAGTGCGTGTTGGCATCCATGCCGATCATGGTCTGCCATCCACCTGCTCTGCTACCCACGGTCAGCTGCTCCAATTCCTTGGGTAGAGGAGGGTCCGTGCTGTCCCCTAGCAGATAGGCTGACCTTACAGTAATATCCCTCAGCTCATCCGCTCCTCCACATCGGATTTTGATCATTGCCAGGTCCCTGGAACATACATTCATTAAAGGCAGAAACTCTATCCCTTCCCTGACAAAAATGCAGGGTTCTCGCTGGATCTGCTCTAGATCAGCTTTCCAGCAGCTCCGCCGAGTCCCTTGAACTCTCCTTTATAGGAGTACGGTTCCTGGATGAGGGCCACATCCGCGTTCCTCAGAGCCATCAGTAGTCCGGCAGTGGCTGCCCTACTGTGTTGGAGGTTGACCTGAAGGAACCTAACTCCCATCAATCCCTCGTTGCTTCCCTAGTGGGCGGCACGAGTCTGTACCCGGAGCCACTCCGCGAGCCTCATTGGTTTTTATGATCTTCATGTTGTTCCTATGAGAATGGGGGAAATACTGTCCACACCATCAGAACCCCCTGTGTGGTGCAAGGCGGGTTACTCTGGAGGGTTGCCCGGTACTCAAGAGGTTCTGTTCACGACACCATCACCCTGGTGCCATCCATCCATAGGCACGGGTCACGTGACACCGTATATTGGGAGAGTTTACTTCGACCTCCTTGTCTAGATCCGTCATGTTTAGTTATCAGCAGGGTCACCTTGTGCAGGTTGCGGCTCTTCACCGTGCATGACGGTCTTGGGGAAAGCTTCATAGAAAGTTTATGTTGTTGTTTCCACTTCCTCAGCTTGCCCCCTGGAGTCCTTTGTCCCGCGACTCCTTGACCCCTTGGCACATGCCCTACTTGATTTGCTAACTCTACAGAACTTAATGTAATTCTGATGCAATGTCTTCAGAATTTCTTATTGATCTACGGTAATGGTTGGTCTGCAGATGCTTTTGTGGCAAGGCTTTATACTACCAGTTTCGCGAAAATGTCGATACACGTTTAAAAAAAAAGAGTGATGCGGTTGGTGCCTTTCTGGACATAATTTATTATACAGCCGTTGTACTGCTCGCCTATTATACTCTTCCTCAATGTAACATTCCCTTCATAAAACACCAATAATTACAAAACTAATAACTGTTTTTCAAAAATAGAAACACAAAATAAATGGAACGACATTTAGATTCAGTGAATGCTAAAATTCCAGAGTACTTACTTAATATTTTCGTAATTACATATAAAATTATTTAAAAGTATTCTTTTGATAATAATCTTGGTAACCATTTCAGCCTTAGTTCAGAATGGCGCACCAAATTAAAGAGAATAGATTGTAGTGTATAAATATAATTTAATTTTAATACCTTTAAAGGAAAAAACAAATTTCAAAAACGACCCACACCCAATACCAAGGGGTTAGGCACAATCAACCAAGGGTTGCGGTGCTATCGGGGCGGCAAGGCCGCGGACGAGCCCTGAGGGAACAAAAAAAATACCAAGGGGTTGAAGGAGGGCAGTGAAGATTTAATTTGTCATTGTTTGAAAGCACTAGAGTCACTTATTCGACGTCATATCTTGTTGCTCTATCTTAGTTGGTTTCCGAAACATTAAAACAACTGGAAATAGGATACACTGTACCACAACAGCACCCTGTGGTTGTCAGAGATCTGACCTCTCACCCTGTATATATGTGGAATACTTGGTTGTCGGGTTGAACCGCGTCCAGAATTCACAACCCGACGTTTTCGCTCCCGTTTTGGAGCTATTTTTAAGAAGTTAAGGAAATATGAAAGGAAATGAACTCTATGGCCTCAATTTTGCTATTCCCCAAATGTCACTAGAGATCATCTCTAAAGTCCCGGTGTGTTCAAACCTAGACCTGAGGGAGATCTGACTATCGCTCGGCGTTCTTGTATTATTTATAGTGGGGCCCTACTAGTCCCAGAATTAATAACAGTAGCATCTGATGAAGTAGCTATCTACATTTCAAAAATACATTATTCATCTTCCACAATTAAACGTAAACCTCCAAACACCAGAAGCAGTAAGTGTCAAAATAAAGATGCAAAATAACATATTTATAACCGTAATAAGTACCCACAAGCAACCAAATAAAACATGAATAGAAGATGACATTAGGTTTATGTTTGAAAATGGTCAAAAAACATTATTAATAGGGGATGTTAATTGTAAAAGTAAAACTTGGAATCGTGGGGCTAAAAATCTAGGCGGCTGCAACTTGCAATCCTACTCCACAAAATATGCACTTCAAATTGAAGCTACATCAGACTACAGATAGTATCCTTACCAGAAAATTTTTCAACCAGACATACTTAATATAGTCATCCATAAAAACTGGTCACGGCCTGTTTACCAAACAATAATCCCCAAGCTTAACTCTGATCATAGACCTGTACTAATTTACTTTGCAGATCCAGTTCCAGTGAGAAATCCTGTACCAACATTTACAAAAGGAAAGGTGAATTGGGGTAAATTTAAAAAGCTTATGCCGATGATACGCAAATTTATTGTTCATTTGTTGTTAATAATCTGAAAGAGGTGCCCTACACTGTTTAGTGAGTGGTATAGAACAAACTTTTGTGGCCAAAGAAGTCGCTCTGAGTGCATTAATACCACCGCATATTGGAGTATTAAACGGGCACTACAAGAAAAGGAAGTGGAATTTTCCATTGTAAGATGAACTGAGTCAATGCTAAAAAGCTGTTTATCACACACGAAACCAACGCAACAGTGACGACAGAAAATGGTTGTCATCAGGGAGAAGTGCTATCACCTCTGCTGTGGTCACTCACTGTTGATAAACTTATGACTACATTGAGCAGAGTAGGATTTATAATCCAAGGATGCGCAGATGATAGTCATAATAGCAAAGGGCAAGCATAATGCTGTAATATCCAGCCTAATGCAAACAGCCCTAAATATTGTAAGGAACTGGTGTGAGGCAGAGGGGCTTAATGTAAATCTGTCAATCCTCATAAGACGAACAGAGGGAGGCAAATTTAAAAGCTCCTACTCTGAATGGAGTTAATCATTTAGGGATCTTCTTGGAAAAAAAACTACTTTGGGAGCCACAATGGCAATCTGGACCATGAGGGCTGAATGCCAGGATGGTATAATGGATATACCAAACTGTGGTTAGACCCTTGGTCACATATGCATCTATAGTATGGTGGCCAAAAAACGGAACCAGCCTCAACACAAAGCAAATTGAAGAGCAATTCTGAATCTTACTCCACTGCAGAAATGCGTGAAGAAGGAAGCAACAGTAAGTGCCTCAAGACTGTTTCAAGCAGACAAATTTAAGCCAGGAGACTTGGTTGACCACCTGAAGATCCTGGAAGTTATTCCATTGGATTCACTCGACACACCAACAGATCAAACTGGACTTTATAGTCCCATTTGACGTGGTCATAAGTGACCGCCGGGTATGGGACAGGCAGTGGCAGGCTGACAAATAACTGATTCGTATGGTGTGCACACGAGTCTAAACAAATAAAGGGAGCATGACTGTGGATAAGAAGACCTAACTACAGACTCGCTAAGTCCCTAGGAAAAACTTCCACCATCCTCCAAGCAGAAATTCTTGCTATAAATCTCTGTGTACACGAGTGCATACAAAGAAGACTCAGAAATAGAGAGATCTACATCCTCCCACAGTACTAAAGACCCTTAAATCTTTCAAAACCGAGTCTAAACTGACCTGGGAATGCAAAACATCCTTGAAGCAACTGGCTACGAACAACAAAGCAACTTTAATGTGGGTATCAGGGCATCAAGGCATGGAAGAAAATAACGAAGCAGATAGCCTTGCCAAACGGGCAGCAACAACACCATTCTATGGTCCAGAGCCCATGGTGGATTAACAAAAAGCCATGTAAGAAATAAACTTGATACTTTGGATACTACGGTTCATCAACATCATATCAACAGAGAAGTCTGGGCTGTTTCTTGAATTGAACAGAAACGACTTGAGAATAATCACAGGACACTGCCCAGTCTCATCTTATGAAGATGGGTGTGGCAGACAGTGAAAACTGTATAGTGCACTGAAGAAGCAGAAACAACAAAACATTTGCCATGCGACCGCGTCGCGGTTCTGCAAAAGGCTTAAATACCTTAGCATCCCAGCAAATAGGTATGTTAGCTCGAAAAAAGATGGTAGACTATATAAAAAGCCTGAACTTTTTGTGCAACTATTAGGAAAAAGTCATGCACAAAAAACATATCGGGATCGCAGCGCTGAGAGGCCAAGAGCCTAGACCACTCATTAAACACTCTACCCATAAACACATTATCTGAAGAGATATAAACTAAGCATAGACGGAAACTTTCGATAAGTAACATTACGACATTGAAGCCTGAATCCGATGACCCACCCAAAAAGTTCGCTGTACTTCTTTTCTATCATTTTCTTACAAAAGGGTTAGTGAAAACATATTCAAAGATAATGATTTGAGAGTTGTTTATAAAGTTGATAATCTGAAGAGCCTTTTGGGTGGACCAAAGGATACTATTGACTTCAGACAAAAATCGGGCATTTATCAAATATGTTGTAATGTTTGCGAGAAAATCTATATTGGGCAAAGGCAGATATCAATAACAACAATAATCAAAGAGCACATAGCTCATTTCAGATTCAATGCAGCAGAAAAATCTAGCGTTGCGCAACATATGATCGACTCGGGACATAAGGTAAGCAATAGTAATCTTAAGTTATGGAAAGTAACCATGGATAAACGTAAGTTAGTTACTTTGGAAAGTTTAGAAATCCGCAGTCAATCCACAAAATTGACGAATTCAGACATGAGTCTGGTCAAATCAACACTTTTTGAAATAGCACTAAATAATCCGTGGTTGCTTTCAACATCGACACAACCAGTTAAGCGTATCCACTGACACAACAATAGTATGTAGTTGGATTATGTTGCATCACCCGGTACTAAGGCATCCGATATTGCATCACCGGTATTACATCTATTTTAGTGTAGATAGTTTAGGTATATAAACAGAATAATTTTGCCCATAGTTAGTTTAGCGATAGCTATTGATGAAGGAACTTTGTTGTCGAAATACGTATCTAGCGCATAACTTTCTGTTATTATTATTTTTAGGTTTTTGGGGTTATTCTGCGTTTTATTTAAGTTTCCAACCAGTGTCCAACCTGGGCCTTTTGTCGCTTATTAGACTATGATGATTTTACAAAAACTGTTCTAAAACAGGCGCATTTTCTTATAGGTGCATTCTGCTTACTACATGACAACAATATTTATTTGCAATTTCTACACGATATTTGAAAAATAGAAAATGCCTGGACGCAGCAAGTGCGTTATGGTAGTGAATTTTCATAGAAATGATCTGGCACAAAATATTTTATTATAACTTTTTTTTATTGTAACCTAGAAATCTACGAAAACACCAATAATTACGAAACTAATAACTGATTTTCAAAAATAGAAACACAAAATAAATGGAACGACATTTAGATTCAGTGAATGCTAAAATTCCAGAGTACTTACTTAATATTTTCGTAATTACATATAAAATTATTTAAAAGTATTCTTTTGATAATAATCTTGGTAACCATTTCAGCCTTAGTTCAGAATGGCGCACCAAATTAAAGAGAATAGATTGTAGTGTATAAATATAATTTAATTTTAATACCTTTAAAGGAAAAAACAAATTTCAAAAACGACCCACACCCAATACCAAGGGGTTAGGCACAATCAACCAAGGGTTGCGGTGCTATCGGGGCGGCAAGGCCGCGGACGAGCCCTGAGGGAACAAAAAAAATACCAAGGGGTTGAAGGAGGGCAGTGAAGATTTAATTTGTCATTGTTTGAAAGCACTAGAGTCACTTATTCGACGTCATATCTTGTTGCTCTATCTTAGTTGGTTTCCGAAACATTAAAACAACTGGAAATAGGATACACTGTACCACAACAGCACCCTGTGGTTGTCAGAGATCTGACCTCTCACCCTGTATATATGTGGAATACTTGGTTGTCGGGTTGAACCGCGTCCAGAATTCACAACCCGACGTTTTCGCTCCCGTTTTGGAGCTATTTTCAAGAAGTTAAGGAAATATGAAAGGAAATGAACTCTATGGCCTCAATTTTGCTTTTCCCCAAATGTCACTAGAGATCATCTCTAAAGTCCCGGTGTGTTCAAACCTAGACCTGAGGGAGATCTGACTATCGCTCGGCGTTCTTGTATTATTTATAGTGGGGCCCTACTAGTCCCAGAATTAATAACAGTAGCATCTGATGAAGTAGCTATCTACATTTCAAAAATACATTATTCATCTTCCACAATTAAACGTAAACCTCCAAACACCAGAAGCAGTAAGTGTCAAAATAAAGATGCAAAATAACATATTTATAACCGTAATAAGTACCCACAAGCAACCAAATAAAACATGAATAGAAGATGACATTAGGTTTATGTTTGAAAATGGTCAAAAAACATTATTAATAGGGGATGTTAATTGTAAAAGTAAAACTTGGAATCGTGGGGCTAAAAATCTAGGCGGCTGCAACTTGCAATCCTACTCCACAAAATATGCACTTCAAATTGAAGCTACATCAGACTACAGATAGTATCCTTACCAGAAAATTTTTCAACCAGACATACTTAATATAGTCATCCAGAAAAACTGGTCACGGCCTGTTTACCAAACAATAATCCCCAAGCTTAACTCTGATCATAGACCTGTACTAATTTACTTTGCAGATCCAGTTCCAGTGAGAAATCCTATACCAACATTTACAAAAGGAAAGGTGAATTGGGGTAAATTTAAAAAGCTTATGCCGATGATACGCAAATTTATTGTTCATTTGTTGTTAATAATCTGAAAGAGGTGCCCTACACTGTTTAGTGAGTGGTATAGAACAAACTTTTGTGGCCAAAGAAGTCGCTCTGAGTGCATTAATACCACCTCATATTGGAGTATTAAACGGGCACTACAAGAAAAGGAAGTGGAATTTTCCATTGTAAGATGAACTGAGTCAATGCTAAAAAGCTGTGTTATCACACACGAAACTAACGCAACAGTGACGACAGAAAATGGTTGTCATCAGGGAGAAGTGCTATCACCTCTGCTGTGGTCACTCACTGTTGATAAACTTATGACTACATTGAGCAGAGTAGGATTTATAATCCAAGGATGCGCAGATGATAGTCATAATAGCAAAGGGCAAGCATAATGCTGTAATATCCAGCCTAATGCAAACAGCCCTAAATATTGTAAGGAACTGGTGTGAGGCAGAGGGGCTTAATGTAAATCTGTCAATCCTCATAAGACGAACAGAGGGAGTCAAATTTAAAAGCTCCTACTCTGAATGGAGTTAATCATTTAGGGATCTTCTTGGAAAAAAAACTACTTTGGGAGCCACAATGGCAATCTGGACCATGAGGGCTGAATGCCAGGATGGTATAATGGATATACCAAACTGTGGTTAAACCCTTGGTCACATATGCATCTATAGTATGGTGGCCAAAAAACGGAACCAGCCTCAACACAAAGCAAATTGAAGAGCAATTCTAAATCTTACTCCACTGCAGAAATGCGTGAAGAAGGAAGCAACAGTAAGTGCCTCAAGACTGTTTCAAGCAGACAAATTTAAGCCAGGAGACTTGGTTGACCACCTGAAGATCCTGGAAGTTATTCCATTGGATTCACTCGACACACCAACAGATCAAACTGGACTTTATAGTCCCATTTGACGTGGTCATAAGTGACCGCCGGGTATGGGACAGGCAGTGGCAGGCTGACAAATAACTGATTCGTATGGTGTGCTCACGAGTCTAAACAAATGAAGGGAGCATGACTGTGAATAAGAAGACCTAACTACAGACTCGCTAAGTCCCTAGGAAAAACTTCCACCATCCTCCAAGCAGAAATGCTTGCTATAAATCTCTGTGTACACGAGTGCATACAAAGAAGACTCAGAAATAGAGAGATCTACATCCTCCCACAGTACTAAAGACCCTTAAATCTTTCAAAACCGAGTCTAAACTGACCTGGGAATGCAAAACATCCTTGAAGCAACTGGCTACGAACAACAAAGCAACTTTAATGTGGGTATCAGGGCATCAAGGCATGGAAGAAAATAACGAAGCAGATAGCCTTGCCAAACGGGCAGCAACAACACCATTCTATGGTCCAGAGCCCATGGTGGATTAACAAAAAGCCATGTAAGAAATAAACTTGATACTTTGGATACTACGGTTCATCAACATCATATCAACAGAGAAGTCTGGGCTGTTTTTTGAATTGAACAGAAACGACTTGAGAATAATCACAGGACACTGCCCAGTCTCATCTTATGAAGATGGGTGTGGCAGACAGTGAAAACTGTATAGTGCACTGAAGAAGCAGAAACAACAAAACATTTGCCATGCGACCGCGTCGCGGTTCTGCAAAAGGCTTAAATACCTTAGTTTTGGTGTATAGTTTACTTTTTATATCGTAAACCTACCTTACCAAATTTGGTTATCATAGCTTTTTTATTTTTTGAGATAAAATTTTTTTTCGAATGAAAACTCAAAATTTTCCCGGAAAACATCGTCAGATTTTCCTGAGTAACGAACTTATCCAAGCCACTTACAAAAGGAAGATACATGCCCCCCCCCCCCCCACACACACACACACACACACACACACACACACACACACACACACACACACACACACACACACACACACACACACACACACACACACACACACACACACACACACACACACACACACACACACACACACACACACACACACACACACACACACACACACACACACACACACACACACACACACACACACACACACACACACACACACACACACACACACACACACACACACACACACACACACACACACACACACACACACACACACACACACACACACACACACACACACACACACACACACACACACACACACACACACACACACACACACACACACACACACACACACACACACACACACACACACACACACACACACACACACACACACACACACACACACACACACACACACACACACACACACACACACACACACACACACACACACACACACACACACACACACACACACACACACACACACACACACACACACACACACACACACACACACACACACACACACACACACACACACACACACACACACACACACACACACACACACACACACACACACACACACACACACACACACACACACACACACACACACACACACACACACACACACACACACACACACACACACACACACACACACACACACACACACACACACACACACACACACACACACACACACACACACACACACACACACACACACACACACACACACACACACACACACACACACACACACACACACACACACACACACACACACACACACACACACACACACACACACACACACACACACACACACACACACACACACACACACACACACACACACAGACAGATATATATATATATATATATATATATATATATATATATATATATATATATATATATATATATATATATATATATATAAATTGAAACTGACCCCGAATATGGGTACTAAGGGTCCTAGTTCGCGCTCATATGCAAAATTTTTGCAAAATTCAATAGTCGGGATCTTCCCAGTAGTTAATTTTTTTCTACGAAAATTCACTAATTATATTGCATGCAAGGTAAAAAAGTAACCTCACAAAGGGGGTTAAGGAGTCGCGGGCCAAAGGACTCCAGGGGGCAAGCTGAGGAAGTGGAAATAACAACATAAACTCCCGATGAAGCTTTCCCCAAGACCGTCATGCGCGGTAAAAATCCGCATCCTGCACGAGGTGACCCTGCTAATAACTAAACATGACGGATCTAGACAAGGAGGTCGAACTAAACTCCCCCAATCTACGGTGTCACGTGACCCGTGCCTATGGATGGATGGCACCAGGGCGATGGTGTCGTGAACGGAACCTCTGGAGTACCAGGCAACCCTCCAGAGTAACCCGCCTTGCACCACACAGGGGGTTCTGATGGTGTGGACAGTATTTCCCCCATTCTCGTGGGAACAACATGAAGATAATAAACACATACAAAACCAAAACCAATGAGGCTCGAGGAGTGGCTCCGGCTACAGACTTGTGCCTTGAGCCTATCCCGGAAACGGAGACGAGCCAGGGGGCGGCAGCGGACTCTGGAGGTCCCACGACCGGCGTAGATACGGGGGATCAGGGGGTAGCTTCGGCCAGAGACCTGTCCCCGACACCCAAGCTGGAGGCTGGGTCCCACCGGAGGGCGGCGAGCTCCGCGGACTCCGGGGGCCCCTCCACCAGTGAGGACTCTACTGTTAGAGTAGAGGGACTGCCCCGGCAGTCCAAGCGTCTTTCCGGGGCGCAAAGAAAGAAGCTCCGGAGGGCGCAAAAAATGGCGGCCGGGACCTGGACGGTCGAGAAACCTGTAAAGGCGCAAGAGGGGAGTGCGGGTCAGAAGAGGACGCGCTCGAACTCTAGCACGCCCACTACAGACAGACGTTCCAAAAGGGCCAGGGTGCCTGTAAAGGCGCAAGAGGAGAGTGCGAGTCGGAAGACGCCGCGCTCTGGCTCTAGCACGCCTACTACAGACAGACCTCCCAAAGGAACCAAGGCCGGAACACCGGCGCAGACTGGCTCTTACAGGGAGGCTGCGGAGGGCCTCGGGATGGCGGTGATTGACAGACGCCATCCTGAGGTCACGCTAGACCAGGGGAAGGCGGACCTGATCCAGGCTGCGGTGGACTCTCTTCAGGAAGGGGAGAGCCCGCCTCAGTTCCACCGGACGCGCCTGACGGGGGGCATCCTCTGGACAACCTGTGCCGGCCCGCAGTCGCGGGACTGGCTGCGGAAAACGATCGGGGGCCTCGGTCAGATTTGGGAGGGGGCGGACTTGACAGCCGTCGAGCCCAAGGAACTCCCAAAGAGACGCAAGGTCCTCGTACGGATCCCTGACACCGTCCCGCAGGAGACGGTGATCAGCAGACTTAAGATCCAGAACCCTGAACTGGGGACGCAACACTGGTCGGTTCTAAGCAGGAAGGCAGAGGAGAAAGGACAGACGCTCGCCTTCTCGATCGACCCGACATCTTACAGAGCCCTTGAAGGAACCTCCTTCAAGGCATTCTGGGGCATGGGAAGGGTTAGCTTCCGCCCACTGGGGAAGCAACTAAGGGTTAATGGGACTTAGGTTCCTTCAGGTCAACCTCCAACACAGTAGGGCAGCCACGGCCGGACTACTAATGGCTCTGAGGAGCACGGATGTGGCCCTCATCCAGGAACCGTACTCCTATAAAGGAGAGATCAAGGGACTCGGCGGAGCTACTGGAAAGCTCATCTACAGCAGATCCAGCGAGAACCCGAGGGCCAGCATTTTTGTCAGGGAAGGGATAGAGTTTCTCCCTCTAATGAATTTTTGTTCCAGGGACCTGGCAACGATCAAAATCCGATGTGGAGGAGCGGATGGGCTGAGGGACATTACTGTCGCGTCAGCCTATCTGCCAGGGGACAGCACGGACCCTCCTCCACCCAGCGAATTGGAGCAGCTGATGGTGGGTAGCAGAGCAGGTGGATGGCAGACCATCATCGGCATGGATGCGAATGCACACCATGAGTTTTGGGGTAGCTCGGACACAAACTCTAGGGGTGAGGCACTTTTACAATTCTTTATGAAATTTAATTTAGACATATTGAATAGAGGTAATAAACCAACCTTCGTCACAACACGGCGTGAGGAAGTTTTAGATCTAACAGTTTCCACCCAGTTTCTGGGTAACTTTGTTAAAAGCTGGGCTGTGTCTGGGGAAGTGAGTAGCTCAGACCACAGATACATCCGGTTTGAAATCGCCAAAGTCGAAAGAGAAACGGTATGGTACCGGGACCCCCGCAAGGCGGACTGGGAAGCCTACAGGGCAGACCTGGCTGTGGAACTGCGGGGGGTTAAGAGTACCATAAAAAAATTCAATAGACCTCGAGATTGCAGCAGTCCAATTGCGAGACGCAATTACCTCGGCCTATAACGCCAACTGCCCCCTGAAAATGAGGGTGTCCACCAGGAACGTCCCGTGGTGGAACGAGGACCTCAGGCAAAGGAGGACGCAGGTTCGTAAGCTGTTTAACGCGGCCAAAAGGTCGGGAGCATGGGATGAATATAGACAGGCCATATCGACCTATAACAAAAGACTGAGGGACGCCAAGAAGTAGTCGTGGAGGAGGCACTGCGAAGAAGTGGAAAACACGTCCGAGAGTGCTCGACTACACAAGATCCTGTCTAAGGGCCCTCAGACTAACATAGGCTCCCTTAGAACACCCACGGGAGGCTTTACAAGCTCGGGGGAGGAAACTATGGAAATTTTACTCCAGACGCACTTCCCCGGCTGTAACATAATAAACCAATCACCTCCGGACTGGGAACACTCAGAAATAGAGGCGCCTTATAGGCGGGCATCTAGAGTAGACTGGACAGTCGCTAAAGAGGTGGTTACCTGGAGCAAAATCAGATGGGCCATTAACAGCTTTAAGCCATACAAATCGCCGGGATTTGATGGAATAATGCCCATCATGCTCCAACAGGGGATAGATATACTGGCGCCGGTGCTTACCCTCATTATGAGGGCCAGCCTGGCTCTGGGGTACATTCCGAGGGCATGGAGACTGGCCAGGGTTGTATTTATTCCTAAACCTGGGCGTCCAACAGACCAGGCAAAGTCCCTGAGGCCAATAAGTCTCATGTCCTTCTTGCTGAAAACAGTGGCAAAACTGCTCGACCGGCACATTAGGGGCGGTGTACTGGAAGCATATCCTCTACACTGCGGACAATATGCATACAGAGCAGGATTCTCAACAGAAACAGCACTGCACCAACTGGTGCTGAAACTGGAGAATACGCTGGAGAACAAGGAGGTGGCGCTGGGGGCCTTCCTAGACATAGAGGGGGCCTTTAGCAACACCTCGTTAGGATCGGTTCTGGCAGCTGCCCGGGAGCGTGGAATAGAGGAGACCTGCTGCAGGTGGATCGGTTCCATGCTCAGGGACAGGGCGGTGTTCACCTCACTCGCGGGAGGGACTCTGCTGGCGGGGGTCGCGGCGGGGTGTCCGCAGGGGAGCGTTCTGTCCCCCTTGCTCTGGTGTCTAGTCGTGGACGGCCTGCTGGGGAGGCTCTCGGGAGGGGGGTATGAGGTACAGGGCTATGCGGACGACATTGTCATCATAGTCCGAGGAAAGGTCACACAGGCAGTGTGGGAGCGTATGCAGACTGCACTGAAAGTGGTGGAAGGGTGGACGGTTGATCAAGGGCTCGGGGTGAGCCCCGAGAAAGCAACCGTCGTGCCGTTTACGAGGAGGAGGAAGTGTGAAAGCCACAGAACTTTCACTCTATACGGTAGGAGCGTTCCAATCGCCAGGGAGGTAAAATATCTTGGGGTCGTATTGGACTCTAAGCTAACCTGGAATGGTCACATTGGAAAAATACTGCGTAAGGCAGTCATGACCTTAGCCGTCACTAGGCGGCTATATGGAAAAACGTGGGGACTAAGACCTAGTATGGCCCACTGGCTGTACACAAGGGTGGTCAGACCATCGTTAACATATGTGGCACTGGTCTGGTGGCCTAAGGTGACACAATCCAGTGCCAAACAAAAACTAGGCAAGATCCAAAGGATGGCTTGCCAAGGCATCACAGGGGCCATGTCTTCAACCCCAACAGCCGCCATGTCTTCAACCCCAACAGCCGCCATGGAGGTGTTGCAACTTTACAGTGGAAATCCCTGATCGCGAGGCATGGCGGGAGGAGACGCCGGGCATGCCACGGGACGCACTCGTCTGGTTCACGGACGGTTCTGGCGGGGAGCGTGGGACGGGGGCAGGTGTTTACTCGGAAGGACAGAGGGTAAGTCATAGTATTTCCCTCGGAGCCCATGCAACGGTGTTTCAGGCCGAGATGTACGCCATCCTGCACTGTGTGCGGGAGAACAAGAGGGGCTACACCAACAAGCAGATCCTCATAGCCACAGACAGCCAGTCAGCCCTTAAGGCACTAAGTAGCCCACGGGTAAATTCCTGGCTGGTGAGTGAGTGCCGAGACGAGACGAGCGACCTGGCTGGGCAGAATGAGGTGACCCTCATCTGGGTGCCGGGTCACTCGGGGGTTAAAGGCAATGAAGAAACTGACAGTCTCGCGAAGAGAGGGTCAGCAGAACCATTTATGGGACCAGAACCGGCTCTGGACGTGTCAAAGAGCACTGCCAGGGGAGCCATTAAGTCCTGGGTCAAAAACCAACACAAGGTGTACTCGGCGGACTGTCCAGGGCTCAGGCATGGGAAGTCAATAATTGACGGACCCAGTTCAAAGAGAGCTGTGGAGCTGCTAAACCTTAGCAGAGGACAGCTCAGAAACACAACAGGTCTCTTGACGGGACACATGGCCGTCAAGAAACACCTGCATAAAATGGGGCGGTTCGAAGGGGACCTCGCATGCAGACTCTGCGGCGAGGGGGAGGAATCAGCCCAGCACATCTTGTGTGAGTGTATAGCTCTGGACCGGAAAAGACAACTGATCTACGGTCACTCTAGACCGGAGACAGAGCAATATAAAACTTCACCCTACCAATCGCTGTGCAGACTAGTTCAAGGCACAGTGATCTTGGAATGGGTGGAGTAAGACTAAGGGTATGCACAATCAACTAAGGGTTGCGGTGCTATCGGGGCGGCAAGGCCGCGGACGAGCCCTGAGGGAACAAAAAAAAAACCTCACAAAGAAGCAGTGAAATGAAAGATTAGATATCTTATTGTTAGTGATTTTCTTAAAAAAAAATTCACTAGATATCCCGACTTTTGAATTTTATAGGTATAGGGCGACCGCCTGGTAGCACAGTGTACTGTTGCCATATTTTCATGTGTATGACAACGGGAAAGCACTGTACTAATTTCTGCTTTTTTATTGGTAAATTAAATAATACATAAAAAGCCACCCTGCTTGTGCATGTATTGAGATACAATTTTGCTAAATACCCTCTTGTAAAAACTCAGCTGTCAAAAATTGTTTAGTTACTTTCTAACTCTGTTAAATTTTGCTAGTACTAACGTCAACCAACATTTCTACTAAAATTAATATGTATCTTCAAAATTTAGACACCATTGTTGTTTTGCTACCAAAAGCTTTTAAAATAGGTGTATCTTTAACACAATCATTTTGACATTTATCTTTAATAACGCAACAGCACACTTGATGAATGTGTTCCGTATCAGAACGTACATTTAATGCTCTGCCAGTCGATTAAGGTCAGCCTGAACCATAATATTCCGTGTGGGCGTAAGAAGTGGAGGATGAACACCGATACAATACAAGATGGTAGTATGGCCCATGATAACATATGGATAGGTATGGTGGAAATCAAAGTGGTGTACAAAAGCTTGCTTGCTTGAGTGTCACTGGAGTCACAAAGGCCACCCCACCGGCAGCTTTCGAAGTTATTTCGTATATACCTCCACTACGCTTATTCATACAAAGAGAAGTACACGCAATGGTACGCAGACTGATACTAGGTCATCACCGTTTAGCCGGCAGCCCGGAGCACAGTATCAGAAGCTGTCACGAAGCAGGTGCCTCCCGGAGTTTGCATTCATGTCGTTGTGCGTGCATCCTCCGATGGCGCTATTGCATGTTTGAGCCAGCAATCGGGCGCGTCCCCGGGTCGCGGATATTTATGGCTACGGGTGGTATAGAGGCGTTCCGAGATGTTGGTGGGGCCCCAAGGGACCCCGGCGCTAAAATCTCCCCCGTTGACGGGCTCCATCCCTCAGCAATGAGGGATCTAACACCGCAACCCTCTTCATGTTTTAGGAGGGCCGGGAATGCTTGCCTCAATTGGCCGGCATTGAGAGGAGATACGTCTATAAAAAAACACATCACATGGTGTTTGGCGGGTTGGTGCCGAAGCGATGATACTTTTGGCCATGCGTTGGTAGAGTGGTAACTCTGTCCCTAGCGTAACCCTGCCCAGGGAAACCAGGCGACCTCCCTGTGTATAAATGCCTCGCTATGGAATACGGGGCTCTTCCATTGCGAATAATCACAATTTTCCCCAGCTGCTCATGGGAACAGTATATGGACACAGCTAAAAACATAAACCCAAACGAAATGGGTAATAATACTCTCGATCTCCAGTCAACTAGCAACCTCTCTAATGACCAAACCTTTGGAGGTAGAGATGGGGGATAGCCCCTCTCTAACCACCAAATCTATTGAGGGAGAGACGAGGGTCATCCCCCATCTATCCACCAAATCTTTGTCCTCCGATGAGGAGAGGGAGCTTCTGAAGTCTCCCGTGCACCACACGGAGGCGCAAAGAAACAAACGACGACTACCTGGAGCCGCAAAGAGACAGCTAAGTAGTCTGCTGAAGGCGGGTGTGCCTTAATGAACGCCTTGAGTCGGGTACCAAAGGTAGGCCGGCCCTTAGGTAGCTTGGGAATCGAGCTTCTAAAAAGGAGGAAGGCCCAGCACCCTAACCCAAATCTTTAACCTCTCCCTCTACCTAAACACTTCTCCCGTTAATCCATATCCCCATCCTCAACCCATGTCCACCACAATAAGGTGCATCCAAGCAAATCTGCATCATTCTAGGGCTGCAACATATCTCCTTAGCATGAAATGAAAAGAGGAGGAGATAGACCTTGCTCTTCTCAAAGAGCACTGGACGGCCAATTCATATCGAACCAAAGGGCTGGGTAACACTTAATAGAGGTGGGCTCTGGTAGCAGTCCCAGAGCCTGTATCTGTATCAGAAACAACTTAAAAGTATTTTGTACTTCCAGAATACTATACCAAGGACATGGCAGTCAATCTCATGATCACATCCGGAGAGACCAGGCTAGACGTAGTAGTCTGCTCAACTTACTTCCCCGGAGACAGATGCAGACCAACCCCTCCAGCAGAGGTGCGACAATTGATCACTTACTGCAAGAGGAACAATAATCACCTGTAATTGGGTGTGATGAGAACTCACATCATCTGGTTTGGGGAAGCGCGGGCACCAACATGCAAGGTGAATCACGGGCACCAACATGCGAGGTGAATCACTGTTTGAATACATATTAGGCGAAGAGCTGGTCGTGAACAGCGTAGGCTCAGAACCCACCTTTCTAACGGTTAATCGGATAAAGGTTTTCAATCTAACGATCAGCTCAAGAGTCCAAAATCGTCAAATGGAGGGTGTCGTTTGAACCCTCATGTTCAGATCATGCACATATTCTGTATTTGATTGAACCAGGCCCTAAACGTGTGGTGGAGTATTGTGACCCGAGGTGCTTGGAAGGGCTACAAGCAATCCCTCAGATCCCGACTTGAGTCTGCTATCACGACAGTAAGGGATCGTGATGAGATAGAAATTGCAGCTGAACAATTAAGGGTTGCAATTATCGCAGCGTAT